>QUSF01000028.1:6520786-6818958 GCA_003676055.1 Chloebia gouldiae
AATAATAATAATAATAATAATAATAATAATAATAATAATAATAATAATAACCACCACCTTAGTATAACCACCACACTCCAGGAGCAAGGCTTTCAGAAAACATTGCAGAGCCATACAGGCAGGGGCCAGTCAGTGCTGTGAATGAAACCCTCCTGAGGGAAAGGCAACACCATCCAGAAACCGTGTGAAACCCTGCACAGGACGTGGGGAGGAGATACAGGAGGTCTGAATGCCAGGAGCTGCCTGGGACATATGTGCCCTGCTCCCCTCAGCAGCTCTGACCTGGCAGCCAGCACTTACGGATTTCTCCTCCTCCAGTACCTCCAGGTTGCAGCTTAGGTGTCACACAGTCAAATAGAAATACCTTTTTTTTTTCTCAGCAGGATATCTGCTATTTTAAGTGAATGCAATTTACTCAGTCCCATGCTAAATCTGGGTAATACATTTCCAATTTTTAACTCAGTGTGCAGCACACCCAGAGCTTTTGAAACTCAAACAGGAGAAACAGGAGAGAGTTGCTGCATAGCTGGTTTCCTTACATATAATTCATGGGCTTTAGCAATCCCCTAGAGGAGAGGGCAACCCTGTAATTATATGTTTAGTGTGTTGCTTAGTTGTTCCCCAATCCAAGCAGGCATTTGGTTGGGACAATGGGACACTGTGGGATGTCCCTTCCAATATCTCTGAATAGGTTAGGTGAATGCTGTTCCTGTGGGCAAGGGATGCAGGTTCAGGCCCTCACCAAGAAATGCTGTGTTGTTATGTTTAAGATAAGAGGCTGGAAATAGGTGCTGATGCCTGCCATGTGTCACCCTGTAAACTCGGCCCTGTGAGCCTTGCTTCTAACTGGATGGTGCCAAGGATCAGAGAAGACAGGGAAGAGAAAGCTAATCTCACCCTCCCAGCAGGTCAATGCCAGAAACAAGAACAGATTGCATCTCCTGTCTCAATATGACTCTCTTCTCTTGTAATGATCTGGATGAATTCATCCTGGCACAGACTGGCAAAATACCTAAACCCTTTGGGTAATGATTTTCTTCTCCTTGACTAAACTATCACAAATTAACATAAAGTTTATTTTACTTCCCCTTGGTAACATTGCTGTTCTAAGGTAACTTTTTCTGGCACGTTTGACTGAGCTGCTCACTAATGTTCACAGAAGGTGACTAACCAGGGTTGCTCATTCTCCATGGCCTTAATTACAGTTAACTGGAAACTTTTCACCTCTGCTACTCTACAGAAAGAATTAGATTACCTCCTGCTTGAAAAGACAAAAGGCCTCTTATACTAAAATGCTAGCATTCATTTATAATCCTAATTACAACAGGCTTCCCAGGAAACTTTCCTGCTGAAGAATGTAGCACAGAAATTATGCTTCATCAATAGCTTCCTAGGTCTGATTTATTCTTTATTGAGATAATCACCAGTGACTGCAACTCTGAGGGATGCTCAAGTCCCAAACAAGCCAGCAGCAGACCTTTAGCCCAACTAAAATTCTGTCAGGATTGGGCCCAAAGAGGGATCAAGATAAAAGTCAGAAGAGGAAATAATTTGCTTTTTCAGTATTTTCTCTTTCTGTTAAAATCCCCAGCTGTTTCAGTCTTTGTAAACCAAAACAAACCACTGCCATAGCCAACTGCAAGTGATTCTACATCAGGCTTCTCTGGGAAGCAAAGAGCACATGCATAAGTCTGCTTTCCCTGTTGGCCACTGACACCTCTTCCCAAATGACAACACGGTCCACCCACTGTGCCAGCTCCACACAGACAACATCCAACATTCTCTGGGATACAACCATCAGGCCTTTGCTGGAAACTTCCAGTCCTCCTGGATTCTTCTACATGCTCAGCACAGAAATAAAAGAACAGAAAATGCACTTAGGTAATCTTCCTTAAATCCTAACAAGCCTCTTCTGTCAGCCATTCAAGACAACTGGAAGATACAAATATTAGCATGATGCCTTATTCATTTTCCTCACCTCTACAGCTGTGTTTGCTGTGATTTCTAAGGGTTCTCTGTCTCATCTTATAACAGATCTATTTAGGGACTGCATATTAAATGTTGCTTTACAATAGAAGAACAAATTCTTAGTGTTTCTTTAAATGACAGCTATTTTTTTTCAAACTGTTACCTCAACTACAGCCTGACAGAAATTGCACATCATCTTCTTTTCCATTTTTTTTTTTAATGCTCATTCTTTTTTAAACTTCGCAAAGAAAATGAACAGAAAAGCCCCCTCTGAGCTCAGGCTTCTGGGATCATTCTCTGACTGCAGCCAAGTGCTGTCTCCTTGCCCTCTGCTCCTTTCACAGATGTTGAAGGCATGCCAGCCTCTCATCAGTTCCCTCTCTATCTGCTGAAAGGCCTGGCTCCCTCTTCCTTGCTCTAGTACCCTTGTCATCTGCCTTACCCCACCTGCAGCTAGAGCATGCCAGCAAAGATGGGAAGAAAGCAGAGCTCCAGGACTGGGTTTTCAGCCAGCTCTTGCTCTGCATGCGAAGCCCCTGGAGCAGGTCCCTGCCGTCCCTGAGCTAACACGCCTGCAGCTCCAGGCAGGGGCCTTGGCGAGTGCGGAGGGCACAGGAAGATGGGGAAGCTCTCCCCTGTCCCTGAGCAGCGAGGCAAGGTGGAGAGGTGCCAGCCCGCAGCCCGAAGGGCCGTGGCCGGACAGGCAGCAGTGAGTGGAGGCATTCAGCTGCAGGGCCAGGGGAGCCAGGAGCGTGTGCTCCGTGAGGCTCTGTGGCAAAGCGCCCGTGTGCTCCATGGAAGCGTGCCTGCGGCTGCCGGGGGGAACAGGGCGCCTCTGTCCCGCACACAGCCCGGCCTGTTCCGCCTCCGCGGGCTCCTCGGTGGCACAGGGTGAGCTTGGCCCCGAGCTGCTCATGGCAGGGCCAGCTCCTCCTCAGCTCAGGTAGGACACAGAGCCTGGCACTTTGCACTCACCGTGCTGCTTGTTGTTGTTGTCCGCTGCCCCTGACTTCTGCTTGCCCACCCTTACCAGTCTGTTATGGTTCTCAGGACTTTTGTTCTCAAAAGCTGCTTATTTTCTCTTTGATGAACAAATAATGCCAAGAAACTGGGCAGGAATGCATGCATCTCCCTCTACACATACCTTTGAATACATCTATATGCATCCCTGCCCACATCCAAGCAGTAAGCATCCAGATGGCACACGCAGTTATGTGGGTCACAGACCAGGGCTACTGGGTGCTCCCAGGCTGTCCTGAAGCACTGAAACACATTCTGATGTGTAAGTAGGCAAGATTGAAAAAATTCAGTGGCAAAGTGAAGGGAAAAAACAAGACTTGTTGCTGATTTTTCTTAGTAGGGTGATGTGAGAAGCATCCATGGTGCCCACTCAGTACCTGGAACTGCTGCCAGCTCCCTGTTGATTTCAGTCAAGACAACAGAGATGTCTGATGGCTCCTGAGAAACAATGGCAGCAGATGATGTTCTGGCTTACTACATAGAAGTTGTCCTTCTCCAGAGCTGCCAGGTGACATGGACTTAGGAGCAGGGAAAAGTGACAAGTACACATAATGTAGGCAGAGCTGATATTCGTGACAGAAGTAGTACACCTAAATTACAGTTTCTTGCTAAGAGAGCTGTCATTTTAGACACTCTGCAAGAGCTTCCACCCACTGGATCTGTGAATGAAGAGCTCAAGATTTCAGCAGTGTTGCCTGCTACAGGACCTCTCTTCTCAAGGCAGGGAGAGCTGCCAAGTGCTTCTGCCCTTCAGCTCATGGGGATGCTTCCATGGCACAAATGCCTCCACAAACATGCTGACAATGAACAGTGGATTTTGCTCTTTGAACATATCCTATCTTTTATGAGCTATATCAGCACAGCTGACCTAGGGATTAACAATGACATCCAGACTGCTTTCGACCATCTTAGTTTTGCGTTTCAAATACAAAACTGATTTCATGAAAGTCTGTGTATCCTGTTGTTTCTAAAACCCTTCTGACTGTTGATCCTAGCTGGAGCAGGTCACTGCACAAAGGCCCATTTGTAAGGACCATACTTAAACACTTTTGATCTGGTCTTTGCTCTATGTCCTTTCCTGTAATCCATCCCATAGGTGTCTTCCACTGATGTGTATCCCAGCTAGCACAAGCAGGGAAGTCTCACAAAGCCTCTTCCCATCTTCTCCTGTTTTTAGAGATACTAACTTCTGTCTTCCTGACCTAACTTTATCTCTGGCTTTGCTTGTTTAAAAACAAACTTTGTTCACAGGGGAAGGAAGTACATGGGATTCACCGCTTTCAGGAACAAACTGTAATTTCATTCCATTTATTCTGCTTTCCCAGGCACTCTCTTACTCCAACTCTCCATCACCTCTCTTTATGCACCTACAAGTCCAAGCCCACAACTTCAGTCCCTCTTCCCAGTGCCCTTCAGAAGTGGTTATGACCCCTTAACTCACCTTATTAACACCACCATGTTCACTCAGCCCCTGGTTAATGCAATAGAGGGTCTAAGGTAATCCCAGTTATTTTAAGGTTAGCCTTAACTCTTGCTTCCACCAGAGCTTCTTTTCCACTTCTGCCTCTCACTGCTCTTCCCTCTCTCTCCTTGACTGTTCTCCACTTAAGAACCCCTTTTGCAAGCTGCTCTCAACACCACTGGAGCTTAAATTAAAC
Organism: Chloebia gouldiae; assembly: GCA_003676055.1. Taxonomy (NCBI): domain Eukaryota; kingdom Metazoa; phylum Chordata; class Aves; order Passeriformes; family Passeridae; genus Chloebia; species Chloebia gouldiae. The sequence goes on from QUSF01000028.1 coordinate 6,525,433, forward strand.
TTTCAAACCCGTGGGAGGGCTGGGAGAAGAGTGGGGGAGATGCAAACATTTTCAAAGGAAGACATGAATGTTAAACAGGATGAGTAGAAGGCTGCTCCGAAACACAGGTATTCTTAGGAGACTGAGCTAAAGCAGCTACCATACACTGCTACTTTAAACCTGATGGAGAACATCTGCTCCTGTTTTGCTTTTCATGATTCGTGCCTTCTTATCTGCAGCTGTGGAGAGAGAAAGACCACCTGAGCAGAGACAAACTGCTGGTTCACTCAGACTGTTTCCAGGAGGAGAAAACACTTGCCAAGATTAACTAAGAAAACTTGAACTGCTCAACAGCCAGCTAAGCTATGAAGAGCCTGCACATCAGTGTAACAATATTTTTTGTTCCATCTTCACCCACTGCAGACAGGATTGGGCCCTTCCCATCCTCTGGACCTCACTCAGTTTTTGTGGATCAACTGAGATCAGTAAATGTCAGGGCCACAACCTCAAAGTGCAGCTTGGTAGAAGCACTATGAGATCTCTCAGCTCCCTGTGGTGAGTAGTGGAGCAAACCTGAGTCCACAAAAACATGGGCATATTTTAGCTATAACCAGCCTCTTTAGGGACTTGAAGGCAGCAGATGTATGTTCAATGGGAATAAATGCTTATTTCCAAATAAAGCTCAGCTAAACTGCAGAGGGATCTGCAGGTGCTGGCAGGATGGATAACTTCTCCTGAGGCTGCACCTGGAGCCACTATTGCAGATCAAGGTCTGGGATAAAAATAACACTCAGTACTTATCTGGTATTTTTTCAATTTACAAACTTTAAAGCATCATCCCCACTTTCCAGATGTGAGAAGCCAGGCAGTGCTGCTGCATTTTTCTACCATCTTCACAAGCTGAACCCTGTCCTCTTCCAACACCTCTTCTCTGTCCAAGGGCAACTGACAAGCTCAAGACACAGCAACCTAATGCTATTGGCACTTTCAATTTTCTATCATCTTGCCTTTTTCTTAAGAGGGGAAATGGAATTTATTTTTCAGCACTGGTTTCTGGTACTGCTCTGGGAGAATTTCAGAACAAGATACATCTCTAAATATTTGTCCTCCCTGAGGTTTCTAGTCCTTTCTGTTACAGACAGGTTAAAGTAAACAGATTAAACTGGAGACTCAAGATCCAGACTGAGAAACTGTGGCAGTAAAGAATGCTGGAATCAGTAAATTACAGATACTCAAAGCATTCAGTTTAACCTTAGACCTTTCCCTCCTTGTCATTTCTTCTCTGAACAACACTGAGGAGATTCACCTTTGGATGTAACTTCCATAGCAACTTGGTGTCTACGAGAAATCAGTAACAGACATTTGGCACTGCCCATTGCAAAATATTTAGCATGTTCTGCAGTAACACATATAGCTTTCTGTTTATTAAAACAACTACCTTAAATGCCACTGAGATCTTACAGAAAGTCATCAGAGTTAAGTACAGTCAGAGCACTCCTAGATGTACCAGGATTTTGAAAAATAAGTACAAAATAGAAGGGTTGCATGTGTTGTTCTGGTTTTTGATTTAATAATATGAACTTGCCACAGCCCTGAAAATCAGCCTGTATGTTACTGAAAAGAAAAACCAAACCATAAAGTTCACTGACCTAGAAAGCTCACAGCAAAAAAATAAAAGGTAGACTTTTTTTTTAAATACTGGTTCAGTCCAGACAAGACAAGGGTGAGAAGCAAATAGTTTATCTGGAATATGTGGACAATATTAAGCCAACCAGTCCAATTTGGAGAAGTAGCATCAAGAAGCTGGTTAGTGGGTACAGCTTAAATGAAGTAGTCCAAATCTGCCTACCTGTTTCAGCCTACCACAACTTACTGGCACTAAAAAATAACTAGAAACACAGCAGAGAAGGTGAAGGAAAACATGAAGGAAAACAAGCAGTCTGAGCAATTCCATTAAAAACCTCCAAATAGTAACAAAACCACAGCCTGCCTGGGAACAGCCCTCTGGGTTTGAATGGCATCTGCTAAAGCAGCCTGGTACCTCCACATCAGTGCAAAGACAAATGAATGGTCTAAAATGTCTGTCCATGGATGACAAGAGAAAAGACAAAGCTGTTCCCTCCAAGGAAGCAAGTGAAATCAGAGCCTGGCACTGGTGTTAGTGAAGGGAAAGGAACACAAAGAAGGAAACAAAAATGAAACCTAGCAAAAATACTGCTACTACATCTCTGGGCTGAAGAGGAGAAACTCTTGCTTTTGATAGCAGAGGATGACATCTCTTTGGGACAAGAGAGGAAAGGAAAACAGAAAAGACTGTGATAGATTAAAACTACTAAACAAAAGAGGCTGCTTGGGAAATTAATATTTATGAAATGCAAAAAAGATTGTAGTAAAATAAGAGATAACACAAATCTAATAAAAGCAGAGTTGTTCTGAATTAAAAAAAAACCACAGATGCAGAGCCTGAAATATGGTGCTGTACTATCAAAAAACCAATTCCCCTCCGTCTTAGGCAATGTCAAAACAAAAGCCCCCACATATAGGCCCGGTTCAAAAGCTATTGAAGTTAATAAAAATTTCCTCTTGATTTCCAAATGCTTTGAAAATGTGACTCCTTGGGAATTTCTGATATGATTAAAAGATGTATACCACCACTATCACCTCCAAAAGAAATCCCACAGCTCACATGTTACACAGAGATTCTGTAGGACAGAAGAGTTACTGCCAGAAGTCACCCAGCATCTCTGCTCAGTAGAGGCTGATGGCTCATCCCAAATCCTGGTGTGGGGCATTAGGGAGTGTTACCTGCAGTGTTATGGAGATGATTATTGTTGAAACTGCATATGGGAGTTACTGCACCAGTGGCTTCTTAAAACCTTTGAAAATTTTCCCCCATCAGAGCTGTGAGCTACAAAAGATGTTTTCACTTCCTGCTGTGGAGTATCATAGTGTGCCATATTCAATGCATCACCTAGTCTTGTTTTTGAAGGACATTTGCTTTAGGGGAGGAACGTATTCTATAAGCCTGATGCACTTCTCTGTTGAGAAGCATTTCTTTTGATATTCTGCTAAAGTTAGTTTCTTTTCCCAACCCATCCTCCCTTAAATATATCCAGATCATGAATGTGGAAATATGTCAGTTAGAAAAGGCTGAATGAAAACCACTGTGACAACCTAAATTCTGAGTTTGTTGCTCTATATGTGCATTTCCTGGAAGGGGCTTTCATTTTTGTTAGGATTGTTTTTCATTTCCGGGTATGGTTTGTTCTGGTTTATGCCCAAGAACTTGCACTAACAAAGCCTAATGGTTCTGTGAAAGGAGTATAAACATAGATGCTGAACACCTGAAAAGGTAACTCTGTACAGGCAACTACTTTTGGAAATACTGCCTTCTTCCTGCACAAGAAAGGGTAAGCATCCAGAGGGAAATGCCAAGTCACAGGGCATTTCAGAGCTATTAATATAATTTAGAAAGAAAAATAAAATCCACACTGGGCTATTAGCAACAATCAGGTATTGGAATGCAGGGAAGAGGCATAAAACACTCATTAAACTACAACAGTTTTGCTCTACTTCAGAACATAAAGTTTATTGAATGACTCCCAGAAGAGGGAAAAATGGATTTGGCACTCAGCAATGAAGTCTATAATTACTTTTTTTATAGAAAATCCACAGACTGTGTCCAACTCCTGGCAATTTTTCATGGTGTTGACTTGTGAATACTCTTGTCCAGTGCCACCATCAGCAAGAGCAAGACCTGCAGAAGGTTCCTGAGCCAAGGAGCCAAGGCAGACCAAAAGCCCACAGAAGAGCCCAGTTTTCCCTGTCATGCCATTGGAAAGGAGTAGTGATGGGTCTCATCACTTGCCCAAGGTCACCCAGCTACCTGGAGAGCAGGGCAGTGACCCATCCACTGAGCTCAGCCATGCTGGATGAGCCAAACTCACGGATATGTCTGTGGAAAACCTGGTGTTTGGTGACACACGGACCCTTGAGCATTTCTAACCATCTGGTTTCCCAGAACTGGCCAATCTGACAGGTTTGCTGCAAAATTAACCAAGTTAACAGAATGTGCGGATATGTGAAATCATGAGGATACAGCTAGGGATGTAAGATACCACTTCATGGTGATGTAAAAAGTTCTGCATCTGGAATCAGACAGGTTGAGCACAGGTGGGATGACTAAAAAGGTTCTCTAGCACCACAAGAAAACACTTTTGGATGTTACTTACCAAACAAATTTTCATGTTCAAGGTTGCCTGAGTAATTTGATAGGTAACTCACAGCTACACAGCTATTGCAAAGAGTAACAATTACAGTTTTGGATGAGAAATTTATAGATGTATTTTTAAAATGTACATGCTGATGCCCTTGTTTTACTACTTCTAATGGCCCTACCTTCTGTGAATTCATGACCTTCCTGAACCTTGTGTGAAGTTTGCAAGGACTTGTAAATCAGTGCCTCTTCTTGACATTTAAATAGCAAGTGATTAAAACTAAAAAAGAAACTTCTCAACTAATTCTGGTTGTGGTCATCAGGCATTGCTCCCTCTGCAGCTCAACAAAGCAGAGACAATACAGGCTCAGCTGCTGTAAGGCTGAGTCTAGACAATGTACAATTACTCACAACAACACCACCTATCTTTTGTATTTAACTTATGCAGATAGAGAAAACACATGCTTTGCTTAGAGATTAAGGAAGAGCACTCAGCAGTGCTCTCACTGCTGCACACTGAATAGGTGAACACCAATAAAAACATGCTTAGCCCAAGCCCATCTGTCATGCAATCAAAGCAGCAGCCTTTCAGTGGTGGCACTTGTGAACAAGCAGACAGCCTATGTCTGTGTAAGAGAATGGGCAGTCCCCAGAACTACAAACTCTCAGGCCTACTGTGGGCAAACATTACCTCTGCCCAACAAATGTGAAATTTGGCCGTGCTGTCATGGCAAGTCTGTGGCAGAGCCAAGCCTGACACTCAATAGTGTCCTGGTCTCGTCATCAACATCAGCTTCTGCAAGCAGTAAATATACCAAAATAACAAGACATTCAAAGTAAAGCTTTCCCAGTTTCTCGTCCAACGTTTCCCTTTCTGTATCACACTTTTCAATTTTCTTATTGAGCTCAGTGCTTATCAATTCCAGCCATTGACAAGGCTGGAATTAAGCACAGCACAAATTTCTACCATGTCCACATTTCACTGCAAGAAGACTGTGGCTTGAATCATGTGCCTTATGAAAATTAATGTCAAGCTAGTGAGTGGCTTCAAGGAATTCAAAGAATTCATAATTTCCTCCACTGCGCTTGTGCAATGTCCAGAACCATGAAGGGCTGATTGCTAGCTGAGACCAGTAAGTGTTGTTCCAATAAATAGTAAAAATAATGGAGAAACTAAGCAGACCCAAATTAAAAGGCAAAGAAAATGAGAAACAGTGGGAATATAGACAAATAATATTAACATGCTTTGCCACTTTATGGCAATGTTCTTGTCATTATAAAGTCAGGTGTAAGAGGTTTTCTTTCAAGTGCCTTAGGGTAGAGCATCAACAGCAGTTCCAGAAGAAAGCACCACTTTGTATAATGAGGGAATGCATAAAAGTTTTTTGTAAAAAAAAAAACCCACAAAGCAAAAAGTCTGTGAGTGTTTCAAGACTCTATGCCTCTACAGGGCTGCTCTGTTTCATCAGTCTCAAATGATGGAAACTGTCCAGCAGTTATGAAAATATCTACCTGAGAAAGCTATGAGAATTCTTGCAGGATGCAATGCACCCTGCTGAGGGCTCAGCAAATGACCCACTGACAGGAGGCAGATTTATATTATGAGGACAGCTGCCCATGGGTTTTATTATTAAGTTTCACAGCCAAGCTTTCACACAGAAGGAATTGGAAAAAAAAAGACAAAAGAAAGTATTTTGATATTTTAAGCATGAGTCCAATCCTGAAAGTTTACACAGTGATGTGACTGAGAACTGCAAACAGATGAGAAGAATCTGATGTCTAGATCAACACACTGACAGTGCTCTGCAGGTGTCTTCTCTGGTGTTGGGGTTTGTTTTAAGATCTCTTGCTTTGAAGAACATAATAGAGACATCAAGGGTTGGTAAGTTCTGACCTGAAGACACTTTCCCAACCTTGCAGGTCATTTTTTATTGCCTCTGCAGATACCAGGAGCCAATGGGAGGTTCAGCCAAGGCAGTTATTTCATGCTCTGTGTAACATTCCAATTTCTGTAACTAGATTTTTGGAACAGCAAGTTCTTTTTTTGGGCAAATCCCATGTGAAGGGCATGCTTCAGTAAACAGATGGATATCCTCAACTTATTGATATAGCATAGCTATTATTAAATGCACAAACAGCTACTGCCTTGTTGTGCTCTGTATGTTAAAAACTAGTAATGCAGAATCCTGTTAATGCAATAGAGTAATACAGATATTGTAAGTGAAAGAGGAATGCTCTTATCTCAGTATTCTAATTTTGATCAGAAAGACTAGCTGCTTTACACTTCATGGCTCAGATGAACTGCAGTGTGTCTGTAAATGGTTGGGGAAACTTTATCATAGGTAAGAGGAAAAGGTGTCTCCACTGGAAATTTCTGTATTACACAATCACATCAATTTTCATATTGTACACAATGGGCTACAAAACAGAATATTGTCTGGGGGTGCATACAAAGATGTGGGAATGCTCAGCCAGGAGCTTATGGGCTGATCTGTGGAGAACCAGAACAAAACTCTTCCTGTTTCTACCAGTGATTTATACAGGACTGCAGCAGGCTGACATTTTTTTTGTATGCACAGACTCTGGCAATGTGAGAACAAAATTTCTGCTTTCAGATCCATAACACACAGAGGATTGGGTAATGTCAATGAAATTCCCTCCTGGGGACCAAACAAAACATGAGAGAGAAAGATGGGTACAGAGACCTGAGAGTGAAATTCTCACCATGCATTTGGAAAGGCTGTTTTCTGGATGGTGCTCAGGAAAATGCCTGGCCCATGCCACTGTCAGCCACAGCACAGCAGAGGCACTGGGTTTCCACTACCTTGGACCCTTTTCCAGCCATATCTATGAGGGGATCAGATTAAAATTTCCAGCCTTTCAGGCAGGCAGCCCAGCACACAACTGGGACTTGCACCAGAGACAGGGTTATGCCCTGTGTTCAAGCCCAAGATGGGTGTGACATTGAGCAATCAGGGAAAGGTGTCCCTGCTCATGGCAGGGGGGTGGAACTAGGTGATCTACAAGGTCTCTTCCAACCTAAACCATTCTGTGATTCTGTGAATAGTGACCTGCATTGCAGCAGGCCATATGGACATATTCCATGTTCATCTCTCAGACATGATGTGTTTGTTTGTTTGTCAGGACCACCAGATGGGGAATCATGTAACAAAATTACTCTGCAATGCGCTACCAGCATTTCCCTTCCTGTCAAGAGTCACAGAATAGACAGGGGAAACAGCAGGATCTGGATGATGCAAAATAAGGTTTCCTGACCCCTGGGCATCCATACCTTGACCCTGGATTGACTGTGCATGAGCTGGAGAAGAGGCCATAGTGCTACCTCATCATCATCATCATCTACATCACCAGACCCAGCTGGGCACGTTGAGGTTGGTCATATCTTTTAAACCCCTTTAGGGATGGCAACTCCACCACTTTTCCAAGCAGACTGTTTAAACACTTGATAACTTTTTCAGTAAAGACATTTTTCCTAATACCCTATTTAAAACCCACCTGACACAACTTGAGGCCATTTCCTCTTGTCCTGTGACTGGGACAAGGGACTGACTCCCTGCCTGGCTACAGCCTCCTGTCAGGTACTTGTGGAACTGTGTTCCTCCCTTTCTCCAAGCTAAACAACCCCAGCTCCCTCAGATGCTCCTCACAGGACTTGTGCTCTAAAGAGTACACATATTGCCCCAAATACGTATGAAAACCAAAAGTAACAAAATTCAGGCTTTTTTCCTAAGCAAAATTCAGTCTATGAAAATTCCACGAGTGATTTCAGTTGAAAATAACAGGCCCAGCCCAAAGCCCCTTTAAGATTTTACCCTGCTGCAATTCCCAGAGCCTGGACATGCTGTCAAGCTGTGCAAACTTTACCACACATCACTGCTCTGCGTGTTAATAGTGCCAAGGGTTGGCCTGAGCTCTGCTCCCACCAAAGTCATGCCAATGAGATTAACTCCCCACTTCAGTGGGGAATTAATTATTGTAATGGCAAGTGCTTGTTGAAAATCCCACTTCTTCTGCATTGTAGGCTGTTTTTTTTTTTCTTAATTATTATATTTCAGTCGAGAAAGGCAAAGTTGGTAGAATTATAGAAATAATAGCAAAGAAATATTGGAGTCATCCCACAATACCTGAGTAACTGGCAAAGCTCATCTGACCATTTACTCCCCATCTAAATGAGGTCTGTAAATAAGCATTGAACAAATATATAACCCATGTGCTAAATTTTATTTTTGCTATAATAATAAAAGCCATGGAGAGAGATTCAGGATAGCATGACTCCTCACTTGACTGCACACAAACAGCATTCATTACATTCTGATGATGTATTTAGCCCTCAGAGTACATAGAGAGTTTTACCTTTTCTCCTTCTTTTTTTTCTGCATCAATTTGCATGAGAAGTACAGAGCATTTAGTCTTTGAATTAATCAAAATATCTCTGCCTTCACTGAATAAATATATTTGAATACATGAATAAATAATATATTGAGTAAAATAATGAAACTCATTCAAAATGAAGCTGAGAATGAGGTAATAGTTTTTATTAAATGTGACATTTTCCACAGTGTTTACACTGCAAGAGATAATGGCCTATATATTTTAAAGTGGGTAACAAACCATAAAAAATCAACTTTAGATAAATTAAAGTAGCTAAATTTTCAGCTGGCTCTGGGCTTTTAACCTGACTTTCTGAAAGTCAGGTTAAGATGATTCAAAATGAAACTTGAACTTATATGTCTCGGATGAAAATCTTAATTTGAAATAGAAGGAACCACTTAATTACCAGGCAGTCCTAAGGAGTAGAAGTCCAACTGAAAGGTCAATCTTGCTAAAGCTGTCAGGCACCTACCCTCAGATAAAAAAATTTCGTCTAGTAGTTGCATTTCAGCAACAGACATACCATAAGTACAAAATACTGATAATAAACAATAATGTTAAGCTTGTACAAAATCCTGTTCCTGGAAGTGAGCAGAGAGCAAACAGGAACTGAACTTGAAAAGCTCTTATGAAAACCCACCAAGCCACATAGAAAACCTATTCACCAACAGTTGACTTAAGGACAAGTCTATTTTACTTGGTGCTTAAAGCCATTGCTTGCCCAGAGAAGTCAGCAAACAAAAATGTGAGTGAAGCAGGTATAAGAAATGAGCTCTATTTCCAATTAATTTGGAAACTGAAGAGGAAGAAAGGAAGAAGATAAGAGACACCTTAAGTAGTGAACAGGAACAGGCCCTATAACACTGCCACCACCTCACTCACATCCCAGCAGCCTGCAGTGGGGAAGGGCTGGACACAACCAAAGCATGGAAGCAGCCAGTTGTCAGATTGTTTTCATTTGCTGCTGTCTGCTCAGGGTTCATGTCAATTAGCACAAGATAATCAGTATTTCATTAAAAACATAATGGAAATCCTAACTCTAACACAGATTTTTACAGCTTCCTATTACCACAATATTTGAATCCTGTAATTAAAACAGACCTTCATTATGCTTCACCTCTTGTATCTGTGACCCCACAGCCAAAATAATATTTAGCAGCTATGTCAAACACCCCTTCATGATCTGTTTGTTATTACCCCTGTGCTCTCAGATGGCTGACAGGATGGAGTTTCTCAGATCAAAATGATCCAACAGCATAGCAATATTTGGGGGAATTGGAAAGGATTGTCCTGCCCTTCTCTTTCTTCCAAGGTAGTGGTGGAAAGTTTACTTGACCACTGATATGTCATATACTGTGCAGTCACAGCACAACAGGTTAAATACCGAGGCCACTTGATGGAGGTACCTGACTAAGGGGATTAATATGCCAGTCTTTTTCAGCTAAAAGTGTTCCAAGCCCAAGGCTACTCTATATACTGACCAGCTCGGCCAAACTCATCCCTGCACCTGAGCCCTGGTGTGCCATGTCCATCTCTGTGGCCAGTGCTGTGCAGCCAGACAGACCCTGGGCGTGGTTCAAGGGTTTTCCCACCCTGGACCATCTGGTCCGTCTGGACACAGCAGTCCTGGTCAGGAGGTGAGGCAGCTGAGCTGCAGGAAAGCAATCTGTGCCCTGGCAGCTCATCTCTGGGCCAGAGAGCAGAGACTGGCTCTCTTTGCCTGCTGTTAAATCCCGAGCTTTTTGTTCTCTCTGCTCTAAAAAGCAAAATGTTTTTATTTATACTCTGATATGCTTTTGAGTTTAAAAGCCTTTTTGGTCTTTTGGTTAGCACTAAGTAGAATACTTGATGTTGCCCATCAATTTAACCTTTTCATTGAAACCTTTATGAAACTAATGCATCCCAATGCACTCAATTTTCCAGTGTGGTGGAATTATTTGGCTAAAGCAACACTCACAAAGCATAATGCAAGCAGTGATCTTGGGAAATCATGAGGATTAGTGATGAAATGATCTGCAGTGTGGCTGGCCCACGGAACGTGCAGAGTAAGAACTCAAAAGTTGTTACCTGGCTATACATAGATCTTCCTCATCAACAAGAAATGATTCATTTAGTCCCACAATAACTCAAGTTGAAGGCTGCCTTTAGGCTGTGGTAACCCCTCTCCACCAACAAGTCCTGAGGCTCTCCCTTATAAGTCCTCTCCTCCCAGCAGTCCTGACAGGAGTTTCCAGTGGCAGGAAGGCACGAGTGGTTTCCACTGCTGTGCCCAGGTATTTCAGCAGCTGAGGAAGTGGGTGGAAGAGGAGTTTGGGACAACAGGGAGACATTCTTGGCAATCTGAAGACTGGAACAGCACAATTTATGGACCCATACAAGCAATCCAGGTTGCAAGTCAGTGCCAATCACACTGCAATGAATGGTGACAAAGGAGTCACAGAAGCAGGACAGAGCTGCTTTCTCAGTTTCAGCTAGTTAACCCTGGCATACCATAGATGGCAAATCCCGATGGTTTAGCCAAAGTCATTTTATTAAACCTCTGCCTTTAAGAATAATTAGGTGAATGAAACACAACCTCCAATGGAAAACAATGCTTTCCGGATACATTTCACATAGCTGGCATTAGATAAAATAGCATTGTTTTAGGGCATCACTCCATCCCAATCCTTCCTTTTCAGTCTGAAAAATTAGTACCTTATATCCCCTTTAATTAACTCTTGTTTAGCCAATAATACCACTAAGTGCCATGTCATATCTCTTGTTTATGCAAGTAGAAGCTGCTTGATACAAGCACAGAAGTCCAAAAATACATGTGCAAAACCCTTCCAACAAGCATCCCTGCTCAGAGGGGACCAGGTAACTGAGACCCCAGTGGTGTCATTATTAAATAATGCCCAGTTTGCTAACTGCCATCTTCTGTTACCTGACATCCCCCTTGGATGCTCTGAGCACAAAGTGTTCACTACCATCTTTTAGTCTCACATGGAAGCATCCTCATTCTGAGAGTGCTTCCAACACAAATGAAAATTCAATCCTGAATTTTTGTGAGGCTGAGGTTGGGATTGGACACCCTTGGACAGTTAGACCCCAGACATGCTAGGATTATGTTTGAGAGTCAGTGTTAAACCCTCAGCACCGACATGGTGAGCTTCAGAAATTCTCATGAAGCTTCTTGACAGAGGCCTGCCATTCAGGTCCTGCCTAGAATACAGGTCTGTCCCTCAGGCTGAAGGTGCCTGGAGTGTGTGACTTGGTGAGAAGTTAAACAAATGAAATTAGATTTGTTGTTTTGTTCTTGGTTTGGTTTTTTGGTGTTTTTTTTTTTATTTTGGGTTTTGTTTGTTTGTTTTTTGGTTTGGTTTGGTTTTTTTGTCCCCCTACTGGTTTCTGGAAAAGCTATGCATGAAGATCATCCCAGGATAGGGTTTGCCAGCAGGAGGTGCCATCTGGGATGTTGCCCAGGACTGGGTGGCAGAAGCCATCATAATATAGACAGTTCAAGTCAAAGAAATGAAACAAAAGCAATGGAAACTGTGTGAGTACAAAGACAAAAAAATGAGCAGAACTGACAACCTAGAGGCACAATCCCTGCTTACAACCAGGTACCAAGATGGAGTGCACCCAGTGGTGTTGGCAAAAAAGGAAAGTTTCCCATCCTGGCTGCCTCCTACCAAGGTCAGAATGGGCAGATGCTATATACATTTCATGAGAAAACCAGGATTTAGTTGTTTGGTGGTTTTTTGGTTTGGTTTTTTTTTTTTTTAAAGCGTACTTGAGAATAATGCCTCTTATGACCAAGAGCTTTTGCAGCTCTGGGTAAGGAGCATTAATCCTCAGTCCCAGTTTTCTCCTCCTACGAGATATTGGCAATTCCTGCTGCTACATCACATGGAGACTAGTATGCATTTTTCCAGCATTTATAAAATTAAATACACCATGCTGCTTGATTTATTCCTGTTACTCTTGATACAAATCACACAAAGCTGTGATTAATGTATTAATATTGATCCTGTAATTAGTTCAGTATAGGTAAGCCTTCATGCTAGCTGTAGTCCTACATTTACTCACTTGGATGACATCGTAATATTGTGTTTAGATGCTAAACCTCTACAAAGAATCGTGTTCCACACTATAGTAACAGCCTGAGGTAATGATGCCTTACCTGAACTAGACTTCTCATGTTCTCAAGCAACTTGCTTGACCCCCCTCACACACACATCTGGATGGGACATGAGCAGCACCATCCTTGCCACATAACCCCTTTCCATTCCCAACCCCATTTCCATCCTTCTACTGAGGAGCATAATGGGATTTGGAGAGTGTGGAACACTGGATCCCATGAAGAGCCATCCTACTGAGCGCTGCCAAGAAGCCTCCACCTCCAACCACAAGGCTGCCGGGCTGCCATGGCCAACCCTGCTGGCTACAGTGCCAGCAGCCTCTGTCAGCACCACGGGTGGCTGGTGGAGACATTTGGAGCGCAAGCAGCTCCTTCTGCCAGGCTCTGGAACAGCTCAGTTATGGCCACCAAACCCAGCAGCATTCTTCCACCCCTTCAAAGCCTCCTGCCAGGAGCTCCAAGGAGCTGAGCTCTGTATCAGATGGTGCAAACCTCCTACCCCACCATCTGAGCTTCCCTGGCCCATGGTCACGTTGCACCTGCACAGGGGGCCTCTTCTTCCTACGGAGACAGGAGCAGAATTTTCTCTGCAGTAAAGCAGCTCTCCAGCTTCAGAGAAATTCTCACTTCAGATATCAAGAGAATGAGAAATCCATTAAGTAAAACTTAAAAAGAAAAATGTATGTAACCATAATCAGTCTGGTACAGTAGTGTGGGTATAAAGTTCCTGATCAAACTGGACTTCTGGCAGCAAAGAACAACAGAAACAACAACAAATTCTGCCAAACTTTGCTACTTGTTGGGAAATTATAATTTAGCAGATTAAACCAAATCTTTACATCCAGCTCTTTCACTACCAGCATATGCTCCCAAACTAAATACTAGACAGCCATTTTTTCCATTACACTGAGTCCTCGGTTATTTTGGGCTTCATTTTCAATCACATTCCCAAAGCAAAACTGCATATTTTCATTTGGTCTTTTTCATAAATGTAAATTCTTTTCATGACAACTGATTGAGAAGCAAATCAGAGACACAGCTAGTAACACAGACCCGTTTCAGACATTCAGTACTTCTACTGGCATCACTCTCTAAGCTGGAATAAGCTTTGCCTTTCATTCAGGAAAGAGAAGGGAGCTGTTTGTATGGATGGAAATTACAGGCACTGTCTGCTTCAGAGTATACATGCCTGAAGTGGTACTCAGTTGATTCAGTTAGTGGCCTGCAGAGATCACGTTTTACAGATCTTCTAATTTACATAAATTTTGGAGATGTCAGACTCCAACTTAGCTCATCATTTTGACAGAGCTGTGCACTTAAGCGTGTGTTTAGCATTAAGCCTGTGCTTAGTTGTTGTGAAAATCAAGCAGCTGTTCTGTCACTTTGAAGAACTGTGCCTTCTGCTTTTTTAAGAAATAGCTATGAAAAGTAATAGAAAAAGTTACTCCATCCCCTCTTATGTGCTAAGAATCTTGGAGGCCCTTACAAAATCATCACCATCATTATCTCTGTCCATGATTGCTATGGTTTCTCAACACATGAGAGTGCAATTATCGTCACATTTTGAGGGCAGATGTGTGGCTACAGAGAATCTTGCCATGTGGTATGTGCCCCTTGATTTCTCATAAAAAGTGTTAGCTGCCAGACAACCATCATCCTCTATTGCTACTCCCTTTAAAAGGTTAAGAAGTATGTGAGGAAGGCTTTGTGATCCAAAGTATTGCTACAAAACTGGAGATGGAAATGAATAAATAGTGCTGTGCTTGATACAAATTTGAAATTCCCATCTTCCCGAACTAGGCTGTGGGAATGGAGAATTACGTATCTTGGAAGCATGTGCCTTCCTTGAGGAAGTTTTCTTGAAACCGGTTGCTCATGTGTTTGAGAAGGATTTGCTTGAGGTGATAAAGTCAGCAGAATTGATAAGTCAAAATCAAGACAATAAATATTCTAGATCAGGACAAGAAATGTTCTAGTTTGGTCAGGCTGATTGAAGCTTCAGCTCCAGACTCTTGTTCAGGGGACCAGATTTTCCTACACTGTGATGTGTACAACCACATTCACTCCCATAAGCAAGCAGAGAACAGCATTCCTGCAGCAATAACATACTTGGGCAGTAGTCCATGTATTTGACTATTTTTGACATTTTATGAGATAAAGGAGAGTCAGCAGCATTTGACTAATTCTTCTCCTGTGCCAAACATCCTTGCTAGCCATGGACACTGCCTGTCCCCTGCAGTGGATCTGCTGTGAGGCATGGCTGAGAGCAGCCACACTGCTCACATCTTCTCCACACAAGGACCATTCCACACCAGCACAGCACGACAGCAAATCCACATGCTCACCAAGCATCTCCATTCCTAACACACAAGCACTAGAATGCAACCAAGGGATATTGCAGAGGGGTTTAAGACCAGACAGCTTGCCTCCTTAAACTTTTGCAAAGAAAACCTGTTTCTAGGCCCTGAAAAATAATGCTAGGGATGGGTAAATGCAGAGCTATCCTTCAGTTACTGGGACTGTAAGCTACAGCTCTCCCAAAATGTTAGGTTTGCATTGTGATTTAATTACAGGCCGTATTAATTACTTGGTAAAGAAAAGGAATTATAATGCCATATGCTGCTTTCTGTGCTTCACAGAAGCATGGAATCATTTGCTTGGAAAAGACTTTTAAGACCATCAGGTCTGACCCTCAGTTTGCGGTCTAATGTTTGTGAAAGTGCACCCTGAGAGAAAACCTCCCCTTATGAGCTACTGTGAGCGCCATAGGCAAGGTCTTGAATGGTTCCACACACAGAACAGTAGCCAAACAGGCCTCACATCTCTTGTGCAAACAAAGGATGTTGGGTGCCCAGGGAAGGAAAGCTGAAGCATATGCCACACTGGCTCCTGTCCTGAGCCACGCATTAGTTTGGCTCAAGTTAGAAAGGCCCATGGGCCACATAAAACTACACAATCAAAGTCTGTTTTATACACCCAAAGGGACTGTGTTAAGGTTACCAGGCATCTGTAATCCTGCTCTTGCCTAAATTCTCGGAAACTGACTTTTTTTTCCTTGCATTCTTGCATGCAGCCCTGTTTAACCTGAAGTTAGTGATGACCATGGCTTTTAATAGCAATGGAACAAAAACAAGTCAAGGGAGCATTTCTGTTACAACAACAGGAGGGGCTTCAAAAAGAAAACAGGCATTCTCAGATATGCTAAGAAAATTGTTCTAAATTATACTACTTGTGAAAAAATTTGAGAAGTGTCAATATAGGGAAAATTACAAAGATTAAGGAGAATTATTTCCTTTGGCCAGCTATCCATGATAAACTATCTTTTGCTAATCCCTTTAAGCACTCTACAACATGAACGCATGCAAATGCACTAAATTCTTATAGAATACAAAGAGGTTTTCTCTCTGCAAGAATGTAGGTCCAAAAATGCACGACCCTCAGGATGCTGACTATTTTGGTCAATTACTGGAATGGGGACAGCAGGTCATGAGCAACAATAGAGTTCTTTTTCTTGGAACTAAATACAGTTATTTCCAAAGCTGAACTCACAAAACTGACTCACAAACCTGTCAGTCAAATCACAATCAACATCTTCCCAGATATAGCTGAATTGTAGGAAATAAGAACAAGTTACTGCTCAAGGGACTCTTTTCAGATGAAGTTCACCTCTGGCAGACCATTGTATCTCCTGGAACTTCAGGGAGGGACATAGAGCCAACTGGAGACAAACAGTGTCTTGAGAGATCAGGGTTTACTCACTGTCAGTTCTGCTCAGTGATCAGGTATTTAACTGTACTGCTTCTTCCCTAGGGCTCTAACCTGTGGATCTGTGGGCTTCAAAACCTCAAGGCAAGGTCAGCTTTACTGATCTAGAATAACAAAAAACCAAAACA
Organism: Chloebia gouldiae; assembly: GCA_003676055.1. NCBI lineage: Eukaryota > Metazoa > Chordata > Aves > Passeriformes > Passeridae > Chloebia > Chloebia gouldiae. The sequence continues at coordinate 6,542,033 of QUSF01000028.1, forward strand.
AACCAAGACCAAACAAACAAAAAGGCTCTGGGAAAAGCTGTTTTTTTCACTTATGGAATAGACAGACTCAAGGCTGAAGGCAGTGATACTGGGAGTATCTCAGAGCTAAAGCCTAACCCAAGAGTGCAGATGGCCTGTGGTATTGGTGCAATCAGCTAGAAAAAGACATATATACACCAAAGAAGTATCAGAGCAAAACTGTTCTGTGCTGTCCATGAGGGTTAAGTGTTTGTAGCCTTATGGTATTGTCAGGAACTCGGTCACAGCATAACATTTACAGAGATGTACACTGAATTACAAAGCCACAGCTGAAAACCTGAGCAATAGCTCTACTCCTATTGAGTGTTTTTATTAAGTAAAATTCACACTCAAGACAACAGAATAGTCTGTGATGACTTTGATCACTACAAATAAGTCTCTGTTGCTGAGTTAGCTCAGGTCACTGGCTGCCTTGCTCAGCTGAGGCTGATTTTGAGTGGACATCCTGCAAAACTTTACTAGAGATAGTACATCCTCATGTGTACATCACACTAGACACAGCACCAGACACAGCAATGTCTTACTGGGGAAAATCACCCAGTCTCCTGGGCTTCCACAAGTAGCTCTTTGGCAGTCAACAGAGCCAACAGGCAGTCAACAGGCAGTCAACAGAGGTCCTGTTCATACTTCTGGGCACATTGAATAGCAAAAGATCCTGAAGCAATATGAGAAGGATCTTTGCCTGAGAGTGGGATGGTCCTTGCAGGACCCCTGCTGCAGAGAGGGTCAGTCAGCATCTGGAAGCAAAGGTGTACCTGAATATATTTCTAGATGGGCCTGCTGCCCCAGGTCCTACTTGACACTACACCCAGAAGGGCAGGTTTTTTTCAAGGACTCAAGAATCATTTGAACTGATGCTGCAGAGAAGATAAAATCTCAGCCTACAGCCCACTGGAAGTTCTCTGTTACATGAATTCAGTTGCCGAAACACAAGACAAATGGATGATATTTCACACACCTGGGACTGATCTAGTGCAGCGGCTGGAGCTGTTAAAAGATCAGCAGTTAACATATCCGCATCTCGCTCTGGGAGAGGTCACTGTTTTTCAGGCCAAGGCTGAGATCACTCCCAAGGACATCTGTTTACTCATTCCTCGATCTCCACTAACCACAGTGTAAGCACTGCACATCATATGAATATATTGCAGACCAGTGCTTTCATGGTCACTCTTTTATAAGAGCTTCCAGCAACTTTTAGATAACCTCTACTAAATGAGGCTGTAATGTATGAAAGGGTTCCTCTCACTTTCTGAGTTCTCAGCATAACACAACAGATTAGTTTAATCCCAGTGGATATAAAATGCAATGATTCTGCCACCAGCAATTTATGCACTGGATATTACATGCCCTTAACATCAGCCACAGTAATTACTGCAGGAAGTGAATCAGAAATACAGGGCCTGGGAGGGTCTTTCAAGGAAAGAAACAAATCAGCCTCAGGGCAGTGGGGGATAAGGTCATGCCTCAGTGCCCCTCACTTGCCCTTAACTTGCTATTACTTGAAATAGCTAAAGAGGGTGGATGATAATGGAGATGCACAAACAGAGGGAGGCGTGTGCTGAGAGCCATTGTTTAAGGCACTCCACTTTCACTTGCTTTGCTTCTGTTGCTCTGTCCACACCAGGGCTGGCCCATGCACGTGGGCTGCTCAGAAGTGGGTGAAAGAGTTCAGGGTGCCTCCCAAGCCAGGCTGGGAGTTTTGGAGGAGCCTGTACTGACACAACTCACTGCAGGCTATTGGGTCTTTGTTGCCTGTTCCGAAAACACCAGGACTTCAGGGTAAGCAACCAGCTCTGAGTCAGGCACATCTTACACGTATTTGTAGGTGCTTCTCCACAAGCTGCTACCTCTACAGAAGAGGGAAAAGCTCTCAGAAGAGGCAAAATAAGCAAAAAGGTCTTCTCTGGGTCTTAAAGGAGGATACAGATTACGTGATAGCCTTCCACAGAGGAATGATTTTCACATGCCATTTTCTATCTTCTTGTCAGGTATCTGATCCTGGTTTTAGCCTCTATTCCTATTTAGAAAAATACTCCTCCTGTACTCCTGTGAATGCCCAGAGTTAACGGTTTGGTGTTGGTGGTTTGGATTCACAGAGGGTCTTTGTTGTCTGTTTTCTTGAAGGCAATCACCAATTGTGCTCTTTGAGCTCCTTTTCCTTCACACATATTCATCCAAGGGCAGGCGAAGCTTTTAAAGCTTCAAGCTAACACCACAGTACCTTTTACAAATTTTTGAACAAATTTTTAGTTTTAAAACCCAGAAAGGAGAACTAAGAGGCCATCACAGGGCAGTCATTGCTAAGCAAACTCACTTATCATCAAAGAAGAAGAGAAAGGAATTATATACATTGCTGAAAGTCAGAGAGTCATTATGAAAAGGAGGAGAAATATGTAGATGGTGTTTAACATACTTCGAAGGATCCCCAAGGGATCTAACACTACACAGCATGCATTCATACCAACTGCTCTGCCAGAGGTAAAATAAGCAGATCCTAGACAACTACTCTTCATTACGCCTGTGCTTTTTCCAGAACAGAGATGCCAGATGATTTATTTGTGGAATCTCTTTGTATTTTCACACAGATGCAAAGTATTCAGCAGCTGTAACCCACATTAAGATGATTCCAGGAAATGACAACTGTGTAAAATAACAGATCATCTTATACTACCTGTACGCTAAAGACAGATCCTGTAAAGTGAATTGCAAACAATGAGAAGGATTGGTTAATCCCCATCTAAGCCTGGTCCAGGAATCTTACTCTACCAGCATGTAAATGTTACCTCCCACCAGCAAGACCTCTAACAGGAGCTAAACTTCCAGTTAAGAAAAATGTTTCCACTGTGACCTTCCTTTTGATGTACAGTCAACAAACCTGCAATTTCATAATCTGTCTTGTTTGGACATCGAGGACATAGTTTGGTCCCCATGGCATGGTGTGTTTGTGTAAGCATTCAGCTCTTCAAGAATTAACATCACTTTGAAATACTGTTTTTAAGTTCTCAAAGCTATTGATCCAATTCCATTTCAGAATTAGAAAGAGGACTGTAGTCAAAGAAGAGGCAGCACAAGAGAACGAGGGATGTGTTTATCCCCTTCCCAAACCAGGGACTGCACAGACCAGCAGGACCTGGGAAAAGCTGCCTCCCAAAGAGGCACTGTGAAACCTGGCAGCTGCCCACCACTATCCTGCCTCTGGGCAAGGCTCCCACTGAATTTCAGACCCTCTTGGACTGGACACTACGACTCTCACCTTCTGCACTCCATTTTGGCAGCCGTGCCCAATTCTGCTGCTCCCTGGCATACCTGTTTCCCTCTGTGTATTTGCAGGCAACAAAACAGGTCTGCATTAAATGACATTCAGAAGTGCAAATTCTGATCTCCATGACAGAGCTATCAGCTAGAGCAATCTGTGTAGAGCATTAGGATGTATGAGGGAGGTCTCCATGTCTGAGCTCCCTCCCTGTAACTCCAAACTGAAGCTTGATGAAGTCAGAGGAAGTCTTTCATTATTTTCAGCAAGTGTGGATCAGCATCACTTTAAACCTGAATCAGAATACCTTCTAAACACAGCCTTTCATACCTGACCTCTGTGCAAAGCTGAACAAAAGGAATATGCTATATATAAACATGTGGAAGAAAGCATTGTGAAATTCTTTATGTTTCTATAAAGGTCTGCCTGAATTGAATCTTTTCACTCAGTGCCACAATAAGAGCCCATCATTATCTTCCTGCATGCAGTATGAAAAATTAAACACAGCATCACTTTCCTTTACATTCTTGTTCTTCCTCACCACTGGAATACCAGCTACAAAGGAGAGCACCAAACCTTCCAGCTAGCAAAGCCAGAGTTTGAGTCACTGTTTTAAAAGATTATGTAACACTACAAAGTCTCAGATGCCTCCATCTCCTCTGAATTCAATGCCGTTTGGCCCAATAATTATCCTGAAGCAAAGCCAGAGAAAGACAGTAAAACCCTCCTCCTTTGCCATCTAATGTTCCATCCTCCCACACTGCCAGTCAACCACTCTTAAAATTACCCTTCAAAAATTTAATTCCTAGTTTCAGAGGGCTACAAATCCCCTAAAAGTCTAATTATATAATTTCTTGAGTCTATGAGACTGACGCTGTATCTTCTTTAGGTAAGGCTAGGTGCCACATAGAAGCAATTGTTCTGCATACTGATGGCTCTAGCCCAAAATCAACATGGAGAAAGTCAGAGACTCTATAAGCAGCTAGAAATTAAACTTAATTTTAAGAACACATTGATATATTTTTCTTTCACATTCATACAATATTGTCTACAGTATAACTGGCATACTCCAGCCTCTTCAAGGGAGGCAGGAAGTACCACACAGTACCTGCTGTGTGATTTAATATTGCTTCATTTGCCTAAGGAAAGCCTCACAAATTACAGACAGCATTTGATGGGGACATTAAAATATCTACACTGCAAATGGTCTGCCACCAGCTGTATGGATTGCATTTGCGATGCAGCTGCTGAATAAACAGAGCCATTTACCAGCTTCACCTAAGGCAGACAGTTAAGTAGGTTTCAGCTGCCACACAAAAGACTATGAAGCTCTACTTGCCTGCAAATAGTCTCCACAGAGCCATAAACGTTTTTAAGTCATGTTGCATTTCAAATCCCCCAAATTGGGCCTGAAATGGGCTGAGTATATCAAAAGGGTATTACCTGGCTCTTCTGCTGTTGGGATAAATGCTAAAAGAAACACTGTTGCCAAACTATGCTTTCTTAAAAGAAATTTGGAGTTTCAACTCTCTCATCCCTCATAATCCTCACAAAGCAGGATAGCGTGTACCCTGGGAGGTGTTTAAGTTGAAACTGGTTGAAACAAAAGGCTCCAGATTTCATCAGTATTATGTCTTTTACTTGCTGCAGGCTGAAAAAAAAATCCGTGAACAGTCCCATGAAGCTGTTACCTTTAGGTCTCATTCTGACTGCTGCCTCCCTGCTCTTGGAGCAAGCTGTTCTGATAAAAGAAAGAGAACGAGTTGCAACTGAGATAATACATCGATAGATCACACGGAGCTGACCAGTAAATTTTATTTCAATGCCTTCCCCTGATGGTGTTTCATTTGTCTGCGGGACATGCACTAGAACAGAAGAGCATTCAGACAAGGAAAAACATTTAAATATAACACAAAATTTGCCTGTGATTTTAATGCTAGCAGTTGATTCATGCCATGGTAGGGCGGGGGAGCAGTTCTGTGGCAGTCTAAGTAACAACGATCATTTTTTTCCAGCATCACCGTAGCAACACTGTAGTTATTGTCAATGAAGCACTTTCATTCTAAGGTGCTATTTTTAGATAATTTTACCTTTCCAGAAGAATTACCCTCTGGGCTGCAATTTATCATGTGTGTTCCTTGGCCCATGGGTGAATTGTAGTGGGACCTTTATTTTATTATTAAAGCAAAACTAACCGGCTCTTTTTTTTACCCTGCAGACATTTATGCACTTGGCTCAAAGTGTCTCTGCTACAGTTCAGACCTGGCAAGTATCAATGAGGGCTGAGCTTCTGGAGGAACTAAAAACAAAATACCAGCCTCCCTCCCTCCCTCCCTCCCTCCCCCAGCAACCACTGGTAACGACAAAAGGCAGGACAAATACATTTTCAGCACATGAAAAAAGAGGCTGAGGATGGGAAAGGGGGAGAAGTGAGAACAGCTGGAGGGAGGCTGAAGACACAGTGTTCTCCAAGGCTGGAGCTAATGGTTGCAGCAGCCTCCTCAGCCTGGGCCTTGTCCTTCTCCTAGCAGCTTCCCAAATCTCAGCCTTTTCCCCATCACTCCATACCCTGTGACAGTATCCCACGATGCTCCTGCTTAGCTGTTCCATCAGCACAACCACAGGACAACCAGCCTGTCCCAGTGGCTATCCCATGCCACTGTGGATGGAGAGGAACACTGGGAAAGCCATGTGCAGATCAAGTGCCACTGAGTGTCCCCAGCATGCCACATTCTACATTTGCAGAGGTTAAATATATATTTGTACAGTGCATACACAGGACTGAGATTGTTGCACGTGTCCACAGAGCTTTGTGAACATGAGCTCCACAATCCTTTCAGAAGGACTAAATTGACATAGTAATGCCTTGAGATCTTGCCTAATCAGGCAGCTTGCAAGCAGAAGCTGATTACACACATCCAGTTACAAGACCCAGATGAGCTCTCTGTTCCTACTGCTGTAAGGTTAAATTGATCCTGCACCTACTGTGTGCAACCACATTCACACGAGATGTTGAACTGGTACAACTATTTCAGTATAAACCTATGTTCCCACATGAAATGCAGATAAAATCACCACATTACACAAATTCTCAGATTTCTGAGAGGAGTTGAGGAATGGTTTAGGGGGCTTGTGATCACACAGCCAGGGTGACAGCCCCAAAGCAATACCACAAGACGAGCAAATAGAGATACCCAGGCATACAAGACACACCTGCTCACACGCAGCCAGGGCTGCAGAGGAAAATGTCTGTGTGACTCTGGGCCAGGCACATCACTGTGCTTAGCACCACTAAAACCTCTGAGAAGGCATGGTGCAAGCCCCACACAACAATGACAGGCTGCTGGTGGCACCCTGAGGGTCCTTCATGCATTTTTTCACATCCAGACAACACTTTAGCCTCAGAACCATGACATCTCTGCAGCACTGAAGGGTTGTCAGGAAATGAAGCCAGAAGCACACAGGTTGGGTATGGGGCCCAATATCAAACATGCACACCATGTACAGTGTTGGCATGGATCTGTAGAGAAGCAGAAACAATTTTGTATTCACACTGCTGAATAATGTTATTGTCTGAAACCACAGTGTGCTTTTGGGGTCTGAAAACAGTTCCAGAGTCCCACAGACTCTCTCTCCTGTTCCACCCCTCTGAGCCGTGTTGAGCACAATCCCTTGGCATAAATGACATCCTTGTGCATCCTCCATCCCGGCAGTCACCCTTGAGCAGGATTTGGGAGCACCCCTTGCCCTATCCCAGCACCACAGCTCTTATTAAAGCCTTGCAATCATGTCATCCTTTGCTCAGAGCTGTGCTCTCAAGACACGAGACACCTAACTCATGGAAATGGGAATTTGGAAAAGACTAGTTTGGCTCTCAAATTTTAAACACCAGTGAACAGTCCACCTATTACCTTGGCAGAGCTTTTGTACGAAACTGCATTAAGGGTTGCTGTTCTTAAATAACTCTAGTCAAGGAGAAGAACTTGAACAGATTACAGAGCACTATTAAGTAATCAAGGAATAAAGTATCTGCTGCTCCCTCTGCAGCCACAATATTTTTATTATAGGTATGCTATACAATGTCACATATTCTTCAAGTCTAAACTGTATTTATTGACTAAGATGCTCATGAAATAACAAAAGTCTCTGTCTGACACATAACAAAACACCTACATTAGACCAGCGATGGAAACAGGACAACACTTCTCACAAAAATTCTGCCTTCCCCTTCTGTTAGACATTTTATACCCCAGAGGAAGAAAAGCAAGTACTTTTCAACCTTAATTATGTCTAGGCAGACTGTAGTAAAGCAAGAAATTAGGATAATGTCACTGCTCCCAAACAGTTCTCTCACCCGCCACACTTTCATACAAAGAGCAGCTCTTGTTAAGTTTAATTTTCATAATCAATTGAATGCCCTCATTCTGCTCTCACGTTGTGAAAGCGGTAACAAATAATCATTACTGGAAATTATCTTTTCTGAGAGCTGCTATTATGTACCTGCACATACTGCCACCTTCTTCATTTGTAGCCTGCATGTATGAGAACAACTCCTTGAGGCACCCGTTTATCAATTGTTTGTGGTGATTATGGGGATGTGCTGCCATGCTGAAGTTTCTCATCTAAATAAAGGAATGCCTAAAGTATTGCAGCCTCATCATAAGAGCACAGGCTAGAAATCTCAGCAGTCCTAAGCTGATCTGAGCAAAACTTGGCCTGATTTTATAGATGGTGGATCCAGAAGCCAGTGTCAGGGCCCAGCCAGGCCAAGTATATACATGAGAATGTAAGTACCCAAAGAAAGCAACACACCAAATCCTTCTGCTCGCTGTGCAAAACTATAATTATTGCATTAAAAAAGACTTGAATCACACCATCTTCTCCCTAAAGAAAACAAAGAGAAGTGGAAATATGTAACTAGTGTCCAGGGAAGCAGAAGGGACTGTAGATGTGCTAGTTACTAGGGCAAATTTCCTTTGCAGCATTTATTTTTCCTTCAAAACACACCCCAGGCCAAACAAATCTGGCCACAAATTACACAAACTATTTCAATGAAAAGGGGCATATTTGTAGTGGCCAAGAATTTGAAATGCTTATTCAATAAAAACATTTTTAAGTCACTGGCAGGAGAAAGAAACCTAGCTTGCAAGAAAATATTTTTCTGTACCACAAAAAATAATTCAGCTTGGGCTGAGAACAAAAAACAGAATTTATAATCCCTTAATTTTGGATTTTATTTTAATTGGGAAATCCCTTTCTTTTGTTCACCTCAGATATATTTTCTGTTATTTTGCTGGATAGCCAGCCAGCTGAAGAAATCAAGTATTCAGCTCAACTACTACCAAGCCCGTTATAATTCTAATTTAAGGTCCCTGTATAGCAATTGCTTGGTGCTGACATGTGCTGGGTTTTGCAATAGCACAGCCTACATCTTCTGCATACTTGCCAATATTTCAAAAACTGTAAATGGAAATCTTCGGAGAGGAAAGTAAGGACATACCTCAGGAAATACACTGGTCTTTTTAAGATTTATTTTAAAAGTCAAAGAGGAATGCAAGTCAAAACTTCTAAAGAATCATAACCTGTGCCTGGCAATTAAAAGGGTTGCTAATTACTTGCTTGGAGGCAGAACCTTACCCTAATTTTTATGCACATCTATTGCACAGTTCTGACTCCATTTGGAGCAGAAAACTTTCTAATCTTCTTTTTATAAACTGGCAGCAGGCATATCTACCTTTGGGATCTCTTCTAGCTCTATCTGGATGACAATGCACTAAGCCCCAGAATGAGCTGGCTGCCCTCATGACAACAGCTCAGCTGAAATCAGTATTACTATTTACAAGCCTAAACCCAAGGTTAAATGCATTCTGCTGGTTTTCAGTCTCTTTTAGCCTGCTGTACCATTCTCCAGCCCTCACTGTGGTTTTTCTCCTTTTCAGCATACAATTCTGATTAATTAAAGAAATTCTTTAAAGCTGCTTCAGTGGGAAGTCAAATGCTGGTTCAAACAGTTCATCAGTAGGCTTAAAAATTTTAAAACAAGTGCAAGAAATCACTCCTGGGGATCCAGTGGCCAGCTTGGCAAGTATGGAAATAACAAACCCCAAAGCAGCCACGTTCTCTGGCACTTCTTCCTTGGTCCTCACATCTCTTCTCTGAACTACTACAGTAGTTTGTGGAGTTACCATCCATGTGTGGTACTTTGCTGTGGTCTCCACACTTTTGGCTTCTGCAGTTCCCTTATACATCTAAGGTGCCTTGTGCATCCTCTGTGCACCAGCAGAAACTCTCATGGGGAACCAGACAGACCCTAAGGGTTCAAGATTCCCAGTGCAGGAAAGGACAATTGAGGATATCCAAATCCACTTTTAGAAGGGCCATATCCCAATAGCATTCCTCAGTCTCCAGGATCTCTAGAGACATTATGGTCACTACATAATCCAGCTCAGTACCGTACAGAGATGCCTGTGCTAGCACCCTGGATGTGAGAAAAAATGAGACCCATACAAAAAGCTCATCCCAAGTATGTTGCACATCTCAACATGACTCCTAGACTCCATGTGTTTCAGAGCTAGCCTGGGTGTCTCAAGATCCCTGTACTCTGCAAAAATCTTGAGAAAAGCTAAGCCATGTGGTTTGGCTATTTGCTACTGTGCAGGAAAGAAAGGAGTCAGTGGTAGAGATGGGCTTAGGGGTTCCCCCTCTCCTGCATGTCACTCAGTTCGGTCTCCTGTCATGCAACCCTCACTGGAAGAAATTTTGGGTTAAAGGACACCTCCCAACCCTATAATCTGCGAAGCACTGAAATCAACTGTTACAATAAGGTCTATGTAAACATTTTGATTAAAGGAAATTAATCACATGTACTTCTGCTGTACATCACTCTGGAAAGTCTATAGTTTCCCTTTTGTAAGTCTGAAATCTTAATGTATTTTAAAAAAAATACTTTTTAGGTACCTTTTCCCCCCCTGCATTTACAGGAGAGGGCACATCCAGACAGAACGGCTTCAGCTTCCCATGGCCACTGCTTGCTCTTCTGGAAGTTTAGCTACAGCACCCAGTGCAGGAGTCAGCCAATAGTGTGTCCCTGGGTCATGCTGGGGACCTGGGAATTGCTCCCATCTCAGTCCCACACCTCCCAGTTGTGTCTCTGACAGACACAATCCATGGGAGAGGTGGCTCCTCACCCTGAAGGTGTCCCTTGTATGCCCTCACCTTCAAGTGAGCACACTAATACACAAACGAAACAGTCATATTAGCAATACTATTACTATGGTTTTCATGTAAACATTTAAAGCTGTCTTTTAAGCTTTAAAAATTATTACAGTCCTGTGTCCTGGGCTGCTGTGCGTTGGTACAGATCACACAGATCTGTGTGCAGATGGTGGGTTTACCTCACCTGTATAAAGCAATAGGGCTGTTATGTATCATTTTAGAGTGCTGCTTTGGGGTGCAAATGCCCACTAAACTATTGTTTGTTACAAGTCTGCCTGCTTCTGCATTATAAAACCTAAAAAAGTTTTACATTTAATTCCCAATGGAAACACTACATTACCTGTGAAAGTCTGATCAAACATTGCTGCTCTTTATGTCCTGTCACCGCTGATAGGCACAGCAATATATCCTGCCTTTTCCAGTATAAACTCCCTTCCAAGGAACAGGCTTAAGTTGGGATATTCAAAATGAAATGCTGTTCTTCACAAGGTCTTGCACCCCTTGACCCCTTCACTGGCGTCTATCACTTGATCAGTTGAATAACTCTTTGTTTTCTGATGTCTCGGGATGGGTTTATTTTATTTTTCTAAAGCAGTTCTGTATGTTTTCTGATCTGCTTTCTGTAACCACTACATTGACTTCTTCAGCTAAGGACTGGTCATTTGTTTAACCTAACTCTACTTGAAATAAAAGCTTTATTTGTTGTCGGTTGTTTCATTTACTTTTTAATGGTAGCTAATAAAGGCAAAAACACATACATGCTGTATATTCAAAAAAAAAAACAAACCAAAAAACAACAAGAAATCAACACAGAGGTGCAATTTTCAATCGTTGCTCTGGAGGGGCACAGGAAGGAATAGGGCTATTGTCAGGAAAGCCTGGGGTGCTTTGGTGGGGTGAAGGAAATGCCTTGGCGCTTGCCAGCATCGTTTCAGGCTGTTCTCAGTCCTGCGGGGTATTGGCTTTTCATAAGCACTGAAATACCTTCCGTTTTTCAAATACATGAATAAACAAACAAACAAAAATAAAAGCAGCACTGCCTGAAATCTTGCAGGAGCAGGAAGGGGTAATCTCAATGTGTCATTTGTTTCAATCCAAATGATCAGCCAAGTGCTGCTCTGAGGAGTTTGGCTCTGAGCCCTGCTGCAGAACAGTCATGCTCCAATGTCCCACTGCAAAACAGTTTCCAGTCTGCTAAGGGGCTGATAGAGCTACCCAGCCTGTGCAGTCTGCACATCCTAAATCTGTGGAGGTTTCTGTTTGCACTGCTAAAATTGTATGATGCAGGGCTGGACGAGTAAACCGGTTGTAGACTGTCTTGCACACTGGACATAATTTGTGCTGCTTTATTGATTTAACTGATGTCTGTAGATCCATTAATCCATTCCAAACTAGTCACTCTTTCCTGAAGCTAATCCAGACAAAAATAAGTATAGAAGGGGAAAAAAAGCCTAACAAAACCTAACTAGAATTCAAGAATGTACTTATTTGTAAAATTAGACTGTGCATGAGAGACACACTGATTATCATTCAGCCTCTGAAGTAGGGAATCTCTGAGAATTCAATTTCCACAGGATTGACTGTTCTGTCAGGAGCCTGTTCATATGTGCTTTCAAAGTTCTGGAAGTTTTGTTTCAAATTAATTTTGGTTTTCCTAACACAGACAACATTTTGAAGACACAGGATCTTAGAACATCTTGCTGTCAGCTGCTTTGATTATAAAGCAAGCCTCACAATCCCAGCATGTTCTGGGAGAAGGGATGAGGCTACCTGGATGACATTCCAATCTAGATGACCTAATGACCTGAGACCCCCCCCCAGGCGGGGAAAAGCAGGACAATTCCCTGATGCTTGCAGTCACACAGATAGGTAAACCATAAAAACTTAAGAGGAAATAAAGCAAACACATATTTAGAGGTTTTGTTTTAAAAATATGCAACTCTTTTTTTTTTTTTAAATTATATGGGAACCAATGATGGTTGGGAAATGTGGCCTTTGGGGACTTCACTAAGAGTTTAAGAGAGTGATTGTCAACCTGTGTATATTCAGTAAGTGCCAGAGAGCCTCAGCAATGGTAAAATCACTCTCCTGTTACCACCCTTTGAAAGTTTGGACCCAGCACACAAGATGTGACAGTGGATAAAGTGAGAATCCATCCCACCCTTCATCACACCAGCACCTGAGGATGGGGATGGACTAAGGATGAATTTGGGGACAGAAAATCCTTCCCTGCTGCCATGCCTCTGGATGGCAGTAGAGACAGAAGCCCCATCTGCCAACAGTTTGCTCTGGAAAAGCAGGAGATGATCTCGACCTTCAGATTCCATCAATGGAGAAGAGAGGTGTCCCAGCACATATGAGCAAAACAACCCTGTGCAGCAGCTGGCAGCAAAGGCATTGCAGCAGCATGGGTTTGGGAAGGGGTGCAAGGGTTTGCCAGGCCCAGGCCTCCAGGGTGGAGCTGCTTGGCTGTTTGGATAAATGGGGACAGACCTGACAATATAGAAGAAGAATGAGGTTAATGTGTGTCACCACAAAATGGTTACCTACAGAAATGACAAGAATTCAAATCTGCCTGAAAGAACAGAAGCTGCTTTTCTGTAGGGCCAGAGAGATAATTCCTTGGAGAAGAGCTCTGACTGAAGGTACTGCTCCCCTGTTAAGAACTATCTAGGTGCAAGTGACTCATCAAAAATAGTAACACAGAGTTTGTAATATACTGAAAGCTATAGGGCTTGATTCATAAACACTGACAAATCCATGGAAGTCCATGTGATTCACTCAAATGGGCTTTGGACCAGATCCACAGCAGGTTTTATTTTATAGGGAGTCTCAGAAAACCATAAATTTATTACTCAGATATAAGAGCACCAACTTCCTGCAGAGGGTATTAAAAAGAACGAAGGAGCAAAGCTTCACTGTTGCAACAGCCAGCCTCACTCAACAAGGAACTTAATTCCTGCTTGTATTTGGGTTTTTGAGAGCTGCTGGGGTAAGGAGGCAGGGACAGAAACAAGGCAATGTGCCTCCGTGCTCTCTCTCACCACTATCACGAGATGCTAACCCCAGCAAGCTCTGTTCTGGCCAAGCTGGCAAAGGAGCCAGTAGCACCTAACATGGCTGTGATAACTAGCACCCAAACTTGCTTCAGGAATGTCACCATATCTCTGTTGGTGACAGCTCCAGAGAGTTAGTCAGTCCAATCAACACAATCCTTGGTTAACATCCCATCACCAAGTGAAGCTGGAAGAGCCCCAGGATGCCCTTTCCTGGATCTGCTTACTCTGGTACTTTGAGGAATTACCCACAGTCTCCACACCTCATGGAACACAGACATACTAGCCAGACTCAGCTGAGGTTTTTTGAAGGTCCAAGAACCAGCCCAACAAGCCTAGGATGTACCAGGACATCTCACCCCATTCCCATCCAGGCACGGTGGGTCTGACACATGAGGATCTCAGCCCTCCATTTCTGATGTGGACAGCAGAAGTCATTGCTTGGTCACTCTGGCTTTGACACTGGCTCATACTGAGGACCCCTTTGCCCATCTTACCCCTGCAGAGCCTGATATCGATGCTTTGAGTTTGTATGCCACAGTTCTCATACTGAGGACCTCTTTGCCCATCTTACCCCTGCAGAGCCTGATATCGATGCTTTGAGTTTGTATGCCACAGTTCTCCCCTGGAAGCAGCCTGCACCTTACAGCCATGGTGCCCTCAGCTGCTGCACGCCTTCTCTTTAATAAAAACGGGAGAGGAGAGTTTTCCTTTTGTGACAATTTTCCTTTCCAAGAGGAAAAAGAAAGGAAAGAAATGCCACACAGCTCCACCCTTCAGAGGCAGTGTCTGTCTGGCACAAGCCATCAGTTTTTTTATTCTGTATTTTTACATGTCCTGAACTTTAGGAACCACATGTTCAACTGTGGCAAACACACCCATTAATCTACAAAGTCCTGTCCTTGTCACATCCCAGAAGTGAGGTTAGCCTGCATGCCAGACCAAATGCATAAAAGCAAATAAACTTAGAAATTGGTTTACACTACATTTAACTATCTGCAAATAAACATTAAAAACATATTTTCATACCTTATCAAACTGTTTGATATTCCAAAAGTATGCAGCCAAGCTTTTCAGACTTGTATTAATCCAAACCAGAAGCATCTCTTTCTGAGATCAAGTAAGTGTTTGTCATGTAAAAATAACCTCAAAGACAAAAAGACTGTACTTGAATAGCTAAAATGAGGGAAGAAGGGATTAATAAACAAATAAACATGACTCTACAAATAAAACAAAAAGGCTAAAATTACCCGGTTAATTTTACGGATCACACAGAGAACTTTTTCTAACATAAAAACAAGCTCCTGATTGTTGTGCCTTAATACCAAGCCCATTAAAAAAATGGGAAATGCACTAGAGGCACAGGAACTTTTAGCACAGCTGGTCTAATGTAAAAACAAAGAATGTAATTGTTGGCGATTAACAAAATTGTGCCTTAAAGAGTTGCTAATTTATCCAAAGCTCAACTCTGAACAAGGACTGAGTACCTAATGATTTTCATTTTTCCAAAGACTGTCATACCACAAAGAAGTTGCTAAGAATTTGGCTTCTTAAGCACTGGCTTTAAGGCTGGATTTCTCCCTGCAATATAATAAAAGTGGACTTCTCGATCATCTCTTATTTCTCTGCTTCCTTCAAGGACTGTCTGCACCTTTGAAAAAGCAGTGACAGAAAGAAGTGTGGCACTGAAATTTTGGTAAGTAGGACACCATAAACTTCAGTTCCATCTTAACCTTCAGTGAAAGCTGCTGTGTAGGAAGCCAGAAGGCAATCTCTACTGATTTCTTATGGGAGACCACCAGAGAGAGTCCACTCCCTTGGAGAGCAGCCACCTGGGACACGGTCTGCAGGAGAAGGGCAGGACCAAGGGAAATATTTAATGGCAGGTGTCTCCTCCCACAGAGGAGGGCGAGGCCCACTGCACTTCTGAGTGGCAGTGACTTTCATGGAAAGCTTGCAGTACCTGTCAATCACGCCGCACCCAAGAGCAACTGTGGCTGCCAACAGCAAATTACCAGGGCCTCTAATTTGTTGCTTTTTTGGTATCAAACTATTTTTCACTGCCAGAGTGCTGTATAAACCCAGAATAAACTTGTTTTCCTCTAATTTACTGCATGTTACTGTGCACCTCACTTCATTTCTAAGGTGCCTACAGATGACCTGCTTCCTGTAGATTTCCTACAGCAGCATCTTGAGTGGGAGGAGGGCTCACACTTTAACCCTTTTAATGACATTTATATTTAGCAACCAAAATCAGATCCAAAACAGAGGACTCCATTAGTCCACACAATTAACATAAGGACAAAATTAATTACTCATTTTTTTTTCTCCCCAGACTGAGTTTCAGCAGAATGCCTGCCAAGGAAGATGATGCTCTGAGATCCACCTTTCAGAAGACATCCACACCAAGGCTGATGGGAGGGAAATAATTCCCTTAAGATTAAGAAAATGAAAATCCAACCAGAGCAAGTGCGCTTCACCCATCTCCTGCAGATTCACAGGATTAGGGAAGATTACCAGGAGCATCAAGCTTGAGCTACTGCATTGGCTGGAATGCACAGTTTCACAGACAGGCTCCAAACGGAGTAACTTGTCTATGTGAATTTTTAATGACTTTTTGATTGCGAACATATGCCATGGCTGGGCTTGCTCCAGCTCCCAGCTGAAGTCAGCTGGCGCCTGTCAGGGTGTAGCTCTGTGTCATGCTTCGTTCAGTTCAGCGGGGGATTCCAGCCAAAGCAGGTAGTCCTGGTTTCCTTGTCCTGTCCAGCATTTCCTGGATCAGATCTGCTCCTAGATCAGACACTGGGGACAGTCTCTGTCCAGTTACCCGCAAGGCTCCACAAAACACTGCCACAAATGCGAAGTTACCAGGGTTCCCTCTCCACTGTGCAGGGGCTTGACCCTGCAGAAACATCCATCACCCACCCCAGGAACTGTTGCCTACCAAAGTGTGCTCTAGTGGGAAGAATATCAGGAGCCTTAAAAGTCAGGAATTAAGAAATTAGCCAAGGGCAACAATCAATGCTTGTTGTTCAGCTTTTGCACCATTTGACCATTCTATTTCCAACACAGGCATCCTGCACTTATCTCTGTACTTTTCCTCCTAAAGAACCAGCTTTTCAAAACATTTCAAGACATCAAGGAAAAAAAAAAACCAGCCTGAGGTGACTTAACACAAAGAGTGCTATCAGCAGAAGCATTTTCTTAAAGCAAATGTCTTCTGCATTCATCCAGGAATGCATCCATTACTTCTTACTCTAATAAGTGTAAACTGTTTGGAATTTAGGGTCAAAATCAAGTAGTATACAAGTAGTATAAAAACACAGTTTCTGCCAGGTACCTGAACCCCCCAAATTTTCTGCAATCAGAATAACAACTAATAGCAGCAGAAGCAGTGAGGAAGCTCACAAGCCTGAAACAGAAACCCTTGTTTGCTATGTCGAAGGAGCTTATGAGGGAAAAATAACAACTCCCATTGAAATGTCACAGAAATTAGGTGTCTAACTGCTTTAGGTGCCTGTGAAAAACCTGCCTGTTACCTTTCTTTTTCTTATTCTCTTTTGTGGTTATGATATTCCAGAAATAAATACCCTGAGACACTGAAATGGAAAGCTGGATTGCAAGAGAACACACCACACTTCTCCTGATTAGCAAGAAACACCACCCACCCCCCCCCCGCCTTATTGCTTTTATATTTTTTAGTCTCTTCCCAGTGAACAGTTGATATTTGTGAAAGCTTTGGCTGCAGCTTGTAGCAGCTGTGTAGTATGCATCACATTAAATACACTGGGGGGTCCTGCACAGTCATTCTGGCACCACTTCTATTTCATACAATGCCTTCAGTTTTTCTATGTAACCTCAATCATTTATCAATCATTCGCCAATGCCAATAAATCAAAGGGTCTGGGGACCCTTAAACATAAAAATAAGGAGCTGTAGAAAAATATTACTACAGCAATTAAAGCCTCAAATAGTAATAAACTCTACTTGCATTACACTTTTAGAAAGCCCTACTGAAATTAAACAAACATCCAATAGCAACAATATGAAAGGGGCTTTTTCTTCGAGTTTGTAATAGCTATGGGTTTATCCAGGGCAGAGGAAAATTAGGGTTATTTTTATAGATCATGGAAATTATAATGTAAAAAAATGGGGGAGGGGAAACAAAGTGGAGAAAAGCAAAATAAATTAAGTGAATGTTCTTCCAGAAAACTAGAAGAACATGTTTGAGAATTTACAAAGTAAAAGTGAATCTTTATCCACAAAGTGTATCTTTGGTTTGGATCAAAACTGCATTGTTAACAAATCTATTTTGAGTCAACCGCACAGCTGGGTCTTTTAAAGGAAGTTTTCTGTTTTAATACATAAACTTTTTTTTGTTGTTTTCCTCAAAAGGCTTTTTTATTTTCCAGAAAAGCCTTTTTTTTTTACTGCCACCCAAGATGAGAGAAAAAAGATTTGCATCACTGAAGAAAAGAAAATGACAAATATGAGCCAGATGGGTGAAAACACAATCATGAACAGATCTAGAGATTGCCTTAATTAAGATTGCTGCTCAAACCCCTGATGGGGAAGGGGCACTCCTCTTCAGAAGGGGTGATGTCCTCTAATTGCTGGGACAGTCTAGCACTGCATTTACTGTAAGAACCTGACCAATAATTTCCACTAAAAGCCACACAGCAACACTGGTGTGTCCCACAGAGATACCAGGCTTGGGTTTCACCCATGCCAAAATCCTGAGGTTTTGTCAAAGTATTCCTATCTCCCCTCTCAGGGGAATGGGAGCCTGTGACTACACACAGTTTTTCCACCAGGAAGCTTTTGGAAGGGTGCCATGTAGTGGGCCTGGCTCATGCTGCTGGGGCAGGGCTCTCCCTGGGCTTCTGTGTTCCACTCATTAGCTGAGGGCAAACACTTGTTGTGAAGAGGAGCTTTTTATGACAGTAAAAATTCTGCAGGGGATCCAAGTGCTTGGATTAATGTCTTTATTAAAAATTACCAGTCCCACAGTGCTGTTGGTTTGGCTTGGCTTTTGTTACTTGCCCACCAAAACTACTGCCAACCCAAAAGGACTAATGCATTGAACCAAACAATAAATGTTTTTATATTTTTCTTTTACCCTGCTCTTTTTTGCTGGAGCTTTTTTGATGGGATCAGGTGTGACATCCCACCTTTAAGGGGGCACACCCTTCACTGGGTCTCTGCACTAAAGCTACAAGAGTTAGAGAGGGCTGCACCAGCAGCCAGACCTGAGGAGACATGGAGAGCCCCATCTGGGAGCCTCCCTGATGGACCCCAGGTCAGGGCTGTCATGGAACCACAGAATGCAGAACATGGGTTGGAAGGGACCTTGAATGATCATCCAGCTCCAAACCCCTTGCCATGGACAGAGATCCCTTACAGGAGATCAGGTTGTTCCAAGTCCCATCCAACCCGGCCTTAAACACTTTCAGATGTGCCTCTTAAACAATTTTCTGGCCCAAAGTAATGCATTTATGATTTCTTACATTTATCAATCACCTCCAGAGGGTGCTAACTGGAAAAGAAAATCATAAATATTGATTTAATCTGAAAGAATGGCACTGGAGACTGAAAGAGTTTTGGTCTGGAGGCTGTACCTAGCTGGGTTTCTGGGATCAGTGGAAATTTCCTTCATGCTTTTTTTTGCAACAGTATTCTCTTTCAGTAGTTTCCTCTCTGCTACAAAGTGTGCTTTTATTATATCTGTGTTGAGACTGTTCCAATGACGCACCTAAAATAGATGAAACGACCCCAGTGTGCTTTCCTGTGTCCGAAGACCAAGCTGTGCTGTCTGCAGCAGTGCTGGCACCACGGCCAGGCATTCAGCAAAGCCATGACCTGTGCCAAGCACAGGTACTGCCAATGTCTCTGCTAAGACAGGGCCAATAAATCCAAACACACGGTGCATCTCTTATCTATACTCCCTCTGTGCTCAGAAATTCAGGGGCTTCTTTTCCCAGACAAGTCACTATCCATCTCCACCTTTCAAAGCCCAGGCAAGCTGCAAATCTACAGCAGGAGGACTAACAGCCTCAGTACAAAGCTTAGAGAAGCTGCAAAATGAACGGAGTCCTTGGGAAATAAGCTGCAGGCTTTGAAGATGGCTGCAAGGAAGCCTGGCAGAAGTGGGCATGAAGCCTGGCAGAAGTGGGAATCTGGGCACCTGCACCCAGCCACTCCACGTGCAGATCTGGCTGAGGAGGCTGCACCGAGCCTGCAGGGGGCCAGCTGCCTTCCAGCTCCTCACATTTAATAAATTAGCACGGATGAGGAAGGTAAGACTGGGCTCGTAGACATGAATATATACAGACCTCAATATGAAGGTGCATAAGCGGCACTGTTTGAGTCTGACTCATTGTGTCCTTATTACGTTGCTGGTTGCTTGGAGACTGACTGAACACACACAGCAGCAAAGATGCTGGCTTGGGAGTCACTACCCTGCCTTATTTTCTTTTTCTCTGTGCACATAATTTTCCTTTAAAGGGTTGCCTTGCCTCTGCAGCTTGCTTGACTCTCTCTGCCACTGTGGAAAACTACAGCAGGGGAGGCAGCCAGGTGTCCGGGAACACTGTCGGTGTTGTTCCACACCCACCTCCCAGCCCCGGCTCCGTGCACCGCAGGGGGAAAGAAAGCATGTCTTTATTCCTCTACAGGCTTGCCTGGATGCTAAATTTTACCTTAAGCCAGAGCAGTCACAGATTGCTTATTGAGAGACATTCCCACACATTTCCAACAGGTTACCCTGAAATCCTCAAACTTCCTTAGCCGAGAATAAATACCTACAAATCCAAGAAAGTGGTGGAAATGCAATGGGAAACTTGAGCATGTTCCACTTCTTGACAGGCATGGCACAACTGAGCTCAGATGGTTAATGTGAAAATCTTGCTTGGCTCTTTCCTTACACAAAACTGAGCAGAGTGGAGACAATTATTCGTAATTTAACAAGTACTGAAATTTAATGCCTGTTGAATCCTGAGTGCTAAAAGTATCACACTTCAAAGCGTGAGCCTGTAAAATATAAGCTGGATTTTTAGGACACTGTTAAATTACATGGGTTAGAGTCTACCTTAGGATAAAAGTAAGGATTGTGTGTCCATTTCCAACAGCCCAGTATCTCATGTATTCTTAATAGCTGGAAACCAAGCAATATGAGGTGGTACAGGGTAATGAATGACCTCTTACTTCTGTTTTAACAGGTCTTTATTCCCCTAATCAATCTCATCATTCACACCAGGGGAATCAGCTAAAAGCTCTTTAAAAATACATAGGTGCACTCGGGGCACATCCTGCAGATTTTTCTGAAAAGACAATTTCTGTAAATAAATTATTAGAAAGGAAGAAGAAGGGAAGAGCCTTTGGTGGGAATTTCAAAAGAGGAAATGTTCCCTCTCTGGAGGCCAGAGGGCAAAGAGAGGCAGGCCAGCCTTCAAGCCTTGGGCTTCTCTGACCTCAGAACTGCTCTCTCTACCCAAAGAGGATGTCAACTGATTTTTGCTGGAAGTAAGAAAAAGGTGGCAATGAGTTACTTGGAATTTCAGGAAGGAAAAAAAATTCTAGCAACAGAGAAGGAAGGAGCCTTACAGAGTTTACTCACAGTGCACTCAACGTGAATGAAATGCCCTGTCCTTAGCCTCAGGACTGCAGGGCACATTGTACTTGCATGCAGGACTAGGTGGGTGGCAAGACGAGGGGTTTGGGAACACTCATCTGAGCTTTGGGCCCTGTTCTGAAAGCTGGGATTCAGCAGCACATCACTGCCACCTGAGCCACCTTGTGTCCCCAAGGTGCTGAGATGGCACAGCTGGGCACCACACTGCACAAATGAGGCATGACAAGTCTGAATTAATCCATTCAGACAAACTGTTCCCTGATTTTCTCTCCTTGCCCTACCAGTGCTCCCAGAAATTCAGCCTGGGAAGGCTGACATATGCTTGGTCAGTAGTCAACTAATCTGAGCCCAGCAGGATGCAAAGGCTGCTGTAAACTGTGCTAGTCCCATGAGGCTGGGGTTGTGGTGCTTCAATGGGAACAGGCAGGATCCTAATGGTCCACAAGTAGTGCTGTGCCCAGCAGGATCTACTCCCCCCCTCTCTGCAGACATAACATCTCTGTTACGCCAAAACCCATTCCAGAAGTGGTTTTTCACTCACTGTCTTGTCAGCAGCAAAAACCAAAGCTTTCTGCAAGATTAAATAGCTGTTAACAAAAAACTGGGGGAAACCCTTAACCAAGATACGTCTTTTCAAAAAAAACCTGTATAAAAGTGTGCAAGTTAGTTGCATGCTGTATGGCAGGGTGGCGACAGAAAGCCTTTACTGCAAGTAAGGTGGGCTGCAAAGGGAAATGTGCAAAAATCAAGTGAACTTAGCACTGATGCTGATCACTGAGGGCTTTTTCTTCTCAAATGATCCAGATACAGTTTAGCTCAGGGACAAGACAAAACAAAGGATGAAGTTTATTACCGTTTATTACCCACATTTGCTCTCCATATTCACTCACAGTGAAGTTCTCAATCTCTACTCTGAAGAAAACCATAAAATCAGACCAAAAATGTATGTAATTGTCCAAAATTTAATCAAAGAGGTATGCCAAAGGAAAAAAAAGGAGTACAGAAGGGTAATCTGGGCAGGCTTCCCTGTGCAGGCTGCTGCCCGCAGCTAATGCTGGTTTTGAATAGAGTCTCTCATTGCATTTCTCCATGGCAGTGGAAGCCAGACAGCAAGCTAGTGTATTCTATAATAAATAAACATCCCCCTTACCCCCAAACACATGTAAAAGATGGGTTTTAAATCATGACGATTTAGTTAGCTCTGAAAGGGAGTAATTTTTCACCAGACTGCAGAAAAGCCCACTGCAATGGAGAGACTAAGGCTGAGGTTTTCAGAAGAAACAGAAGGAGTTCAAGTACCCAATTTCTACAGAATTTCAAGGTAATTTGGCCATGGAGCACCCTTGTGCACCTTTTCCTGAGAACTTGCTTATCCTCAAAGTTAGATTTTTGCTAACTTGAAATAAGCAACTGAGTAATAAGGTTACAAGTTGCTCTTAAAATAGCAGTTTACAGAGGGCTTGCTTTTTCCTCCCCATGACTGTACAGTTACATAGAGGCTAAAGCAGCTCTCTGGACATAATATGGGATGGGGGGCGAGGGGGGAGGGGATGGTAAAATTCCTTGTTCTACTGCTAGCTTTTTGTACACACTTGGGCAGCCAGTTGGAAATTTGTAAGGATTCCTGTGTCCAGCAAGGCATTTTCAAAAGTGCATAGTTTCTCTGGATTTCAAATAAGGACAACAAGGTAGTTTTAAACTACCCCAAATTAAACGTTTGACAGGATTTGCAAACACTCTGTTGATAAGAGCAAAGATTGCTCTCTACAGCTGGAACTTTCCATCCAAATAATAACAAAGCTCTTTATACACAAGAATGATTAAGGATGAGAAGAAGTATGCCTGTTACATAGGTTCATTATTTGCTTATAGCTCAAATTTGGAAAAGCATAAGCACTCCAGGAGCGGGGCCAAGGTAATATTTCATCATAGCAAGACTGAGAGGACTCACAGGACCTCCTCAGAAGGGTAATCTGGGCAGTAATCTGGGATAGAGCTTCCTCTGCTCTCTCCAAGGGCTACACATAGGGTAGACCCTCCCCCCGCCCCCCCACCCCAGCAGCCAGACTGCTGGCTCATTTTGCCAGAATCTCATCCAAGTCCCAGACAACTCCTCCTGCATTCATGCGGGGAAGTATGGTTGGTTTCTTCTTGCCTAGTCCAGCACTGAAGCCACATGCAACATCAGGAAGGCTGATCTCATGTGCTGTCCCTTGCCTAAGTGGACCTTGATGAAATTACCCCTTAGGCCTCAGTAAAAAACTGAGTAGCCCATGAAAATTCAAAGAGGAAAGTGTTAAAGTAATTCCATCTTCATGCAAATTTTCTACCTCCCTTTCCTGCCTCAAGGCAAACCACCAAATGCAACAAAAGGAGATATAAAAGTCATGAAAGAAGCTTCAAATGGCCTTGACTTTCTTCATGTAACTATCTCTATCTTCTCTTTGTTTCATTATTCCTGATTTCTGACATAAAGCTCATACAAATGAGGGGGAGAAATGGAGAAAAGACAACACCATCAAGCATCCAAGAGCAGTCAGACTGGACTTAAAACACCCAAACTCACATGTAAGACTCCAGCTCAGAAGAGCCTTCACTAATGGCAGATGCTTGTGCCCTGGGCATGCACACATGCACCATGCACTAAAACTTCCATGACATTTTGCAGAACCGTATTATCTTGTGTTTGCCTTGATCCATATACAGGAGGTGCAAGATGCAGTGTGCAAAGCTGCCCTCCCACACCTTATGGACAGATCCCAGCTCTGAGAGGCTTCACAGCGTGTCCTGGTGGCACCACCACTCTTACAGAGGGCTTCACACAACTGGAGGGCAAGATCAACAAGGCACCTGCTGGAGAAGGCTCCTGCCAATTTGCACCGACAAAAAAGGCAATTGCTTTTTGTTAGAGCCAACCTCAGCTTCCACAAACCTGAGCAGTTCCTTCACTGAGCTGTGCTGCACCCTTAGTGAATTGGCCCCTGAGGATTTGATCCTAAATGTAGCACAGCTTTTTAATCAAATTTCCCTTATGTGCTGAACTAGAGGCTTGCCAAGCAGTAGGAAGAACACCGAAGCATTAAATAAAAAGAACATTTTCAGCAGTCAAGGCCAAGGTTAAAAGCATAAGGAATGTGAAGAGCTGTTTTTGCAGTGAATTTATTGTATAGGCAAAGTAATAAACCATTTGCATGTGAAGGATCTACAGCATAATGATGTAGATAAGTAGTGCTTCTCTTGATTTATTTTTTGTATATATATATATATTTAACACAAGGAAACTCACTGTTGTCTTCTACAGGGCTTTGCTCATACTCTTTCAGCCATTGTGGCATTTGGGTGAAGGCAGTCATGTGCTTGCACTATTTGGCTCAGAGCAAGCCCTTTTTTCTCAAACCTCTAGCATTCCTTGAGGATGTCAGTTAACTGTTTCTTTACACTAATATTTCTGAAGTATAAATTCTCTAATAAATTACTTAAAAAAAAAGCATTGACTCTGTAGACTAGGCTGCACAAGGATTCCCTTTTTTCTGGACACAAGCAAACACAGGCTTTGGTACAGTCACTCAGAAGCAGAAGGCCCTATCTGCAGATGTCTGCATACCTGGGGTTCCACCAGCAACTACTCAGGCTTGCAAATTAAAAACCTGTCTAAAAACCTGACACTATTCAAGCACTCAAATGCTTTTAAGAACATGGGTTTGATCCAAAAGTCCATTAAGGCAAATGGAAAGACGAATTGATTTTCCACTGACTTTGTATTAGATGCTAAACTTGCAGCCAGGTCTAAAGACCATCTAATTCCCTCAGTGTTTAAGCCAAACCTATTCAAAGCCTCAATTTACAAATCCTAGTGTTATAATGGAGCATTCAAATGCTGCTAGCAGATTCCCAAAATTAGCTCTTTGGTCTGTAAAATATGCATTAAGCATACCTTCATGCCAATATAAACATCCAGCTGCAGGGATTTCTAAAAAAATCTCACTATAATTGGGCTCAATAAAAATAGGTTACCACTTGTGACTATTAAAGTGTGAGGGAATCAGAGGAACGAATGAGAAAGCAAAGCTGAGTGACCTCACTCAAGTTCCTCTCTATCTGCTGCTTTTTGCCTGCAAAGCCTGCCTGGCAAGGTGATGATGGCTGACAGCTTTCCAGAAGACAAGGCACAACAGGATGGGAATTCATTGGTTGTTGAGGTGTGCAACAGGTGATCAAGAACCTGGCACTCTGAAACAAGGAAAAGATTAAAAGATGCTTTGCAAGGTGACAAATGGTACTGAGAGATATGGAAGTGTATGTATTTAAAATTAGAGCACTTGAGCAGAGCAGCTGCTAAGTTGCTTGTGACTTACAAAGCTGCTAAGTCCCAGAGGCTTCCTTCCACACCAGGAAGCATCAACCAACTGGCCTTGGGATCAGTCCCCTGGCATCAGGGACTATGGCAGTCCCTGTCCAGGCCAGGGGCTGGAAATAGATGGTCTTGAAGGTCCCTTCCAACCCTGGCCATTGTACGATTCTGAGTCCAACCAAAAAGGTTTATCTGCTCCCCAAAACAGCAGGGTGAGTTTGAGCCCTCTGCCCATTTGCAGTGTTGAGGCATGTGCTCTTTGAGACAAAAACCACTTCAATGGGAACAACCTGAAAAGATGTGGAAAGCAAAAGACTTAGAGGCAAAGAAGAACCACTAAGTTTTCCTACCTTACGAAAAAACATAAAGCACACATTAAAATTTACAGTTAATAAATAGCATGAGAACTCTCTACCAAAACTGCTTTGGTAGACCCACAACTGCTCTACCTCTTCCCGTAGTCTTATCTAAATACACAAAAATCAAAATTTAATGAAAGCCTGAGGCTGCCAAGTTTCCAAACTTGAGCAAACACTACCAAGTCAAGAAAGCATCCGATCCCAAATACTCCTATTCCTTCCCTCCCTCAGAGGTCCTGTGTAACAAAAAACTCTTCTTTATTTAAGAATGCCAGGGATAGCTCTCCTCCATGAGCACATCACTAAGGACTTTCATGAGATACTTCCTTATCAGCTCTTTGATTACCACCAGCCATTTCTGTCCCGAGGAGCCCGGCTTGTGCTGTGAGCTGCAGCAAGGAAGTCAGCACTGGAGCGCTGAGTGGAGCCTTGAAAATACTGCTGATTGCAGGAGATGGAGACAGACTCCCTGATTATGGAGTTCATTCCCTGAGAGTGCACAATTCACTGTCTGTGCTGGGAGCTGTGCCTTGCCTCACTGATGTTAGACGCCTCTCAGTAGGAGAAAACAGGGACTCATCTTCAGGTGGCGTTTCATAATATACCTGGATCTCACCTCTATTCTTCTGCAGTGTGTTGTGAACTAGATGCTGAAAAAAATCCTTTAAAAAGTGGTTGACATGAGACAGCAAAGCAAAGAAGCCAGCATCCCTCTGTGCTGGGATTATGAGCCCCGGTGGGCAGAGCTCTGAAGAAGAAAAATGCTGTAA
The DNA here is from genome assembly GCA_003676055.1 of Chloebia gouldiae. Taxonomy (NCBI): domain Eukaryota; kingdom Metazoa; phylum Chordata; class Aves; order Passeriformes; family Passeridae; genus Chloebia; species Chloebia gouldiae. The sequence continues at coordinate 6,568,709 of QUSF01000028.1, forward strand.
TGACATTTTCACTACTGTTTCATATCAAACATTCCCCCTAGTTGATGGTGTTTTTCAATACACTAACGGAGATGGGGGAGGGGGGGGAACCCAGTCCTGAGTAAAACAGATATCTCAGTATCTATTCACTCTCTTGCATCCTCTGTATTCCCTTTGGAACAAATTATATGGAAATATTCGAATACTTGTTGTATTGATACTGGGAAGTGAGAAGATACGTCAGAGAGGGCCTTTGCCAGGCAGAAATCCCCAAAGACAGATGACTAGCAAATGCTTACATCCTATTGACAAACCCCTGTGATAATTTTTACAACATGCTGCTGAATGCGTGATGCAGATACAATGCCTGCTATTATGCCCAGCTCTCCCTGTTAACACATCCACACCAGAGCTGCACTTCATTGTGCACTGGGTGACTGAAAATTTCCAAGGACAGTAGGACTTGAATGGACTAATGCTACTAATTTCCACAGCATCCAGCAGCTTAACTACAAATTACCCTCACAGTGTTTTCCATTTTTTTTTAACAGACCCTTTCTCACATGTGGAAGGGGAAACTTTCAAGGCTTTGCATGAGTGATTTGGATACCCAGAAACCCATTTTTCTCTTCCCCATGTACTTACAGCTGTTCTGAATGATCTCAGTCATGGGTATATCTACAACACATTCTCTGCTACCAGGCAGAATAAATTGACTAGCTCTGTGATTGACTATTACCATCACCCAAATGTGAAGCTGCTGCATGGATCATGGTGCTCTGCTTTACTTGGTGTATATATTTTCCCTTCCAGGGCTGAAAATACAAAGGCTTACAAACATGCAGCTGTCTTTCACTGTCTGGCTGCTGTGTTGGGCTGAGGATTTTAGTTGGTACATTTTCTTTTAACAAAACCCCAAACATTACTGATGAAAACTGAAATACCTTTTCAAAAATTTATTTTCAGTCAGAAAGTAATTTTTTTTCTGTGAATGTAGAAGTGGCCTGAGTGATAACAGTATAATAAAGAACTAAGTAGGGATCTAAATGCCAGACCTGCTTCAGTGCATAAATCACCATTAAACTGTGCTGGTTCTGGGGAAATTGGTCTTAGCAGCACATTTCAGCACAGACATAATAAAAAAAGATATTTTTCCACCCTTGTTAGGCTGTTCAGGTTGAAGAGGGATTTGGAGTTTCATCCAGGAGACTTTGTTTTCTCCTTTAGGCTGTGGGATGAGCAAGCAGCCACCTGTTTCAGTGCTGTCATGTACAGTGTGGGGTGGTCTTGCAATTATCATAAAACCCCTGACTCTGGTGGGTCCCAGTGCACTTTAGGTACAAACAATAGATACAACAGAAGGAGAATTACTTAATGAGGCCAAATCTAGGCTTAGGACTGAGGTCTGAACTTCCCAGCTGCTTTGTATGCAGGTATTCACCCTGCAGTCACACAAGCCAGACATGGGAGATACGGTTACAGGGCACAGACTCCAACTTAGGCTCATTTGCAGACACCCTTGTCTTTTCTCTTTGCCTCCTGAGGTATCCCACAGAGAATGAGACCATGAAAGTTGTTTCAGAGTTCTTGCAGAGTTCTACTGAGATGTCAAAGTAGGAAGGAAAACAATTAAAATATTTTTAGTGAGATTCACACAAAACTCATTTTTGTTCACTTAGGAGATTCCCAACTATGACACACTAGAACAGTTATGGAGGTTTTTAAAGAATATTTCAACAATGTAAGCATTTGAAAAAACTGGATTTCTAAAATCCAATTTGTCATTTTTCATGGGGGCTTAATGACGTGAACAATTCTTGTATGCCTACCGCAGTGCAGTCTCCTAAGTTGCTGGAATATATTATCAATAACAAGTTTTTCTAGGTCTTGCAAGGATAAAAGACATCAAAACAATATGGCTGTGTGTTCATTTCCCAACATTATTTTCTGAAAAACAAACAGTCCAGGAAGTTAGGCAGTACAAACTACAGAGACATTTTTGAATACTTTGAGAGCTTTCAGAGAAAATAAAATTTCACCTCCAGACCTTCAGCTTGCATCCATCATTGTCCCGAATAACTAAGATACTCTACAAGAGAACCTCCAGCACTTTCACTGTCAGCAGCAGACAATCCATGTGTAGGACTGTCCAGTCTGGTTACTTCAAATATATGTACTGTCTTGCAGTTAAGTCCACCCCTGAAGTTAACAAGAACTCTTTCCATTGACATTAATGGGGTTTTAAAACAAGCCCTGCTTCTTATCATCAGCTGCAATATTAACTGTTTAATCCTTTAAGTATCTGATTTTGCAGAGTTACAGCAATCTCTAGAGAGGTGTGGGCCAGCTCATACCTTGTCTCTTTATTCTTTAACAACTGCATCACATACAAAAGTATGTCTTAAAAGAAATAATAGATTAATACAGAACTCATGTGCCTTATCAGTCTCCCAAGCTTTATGTTCCAAGAAACATTCAGCTAAACCTGGTGGGCTTAATAATGAAGGCTTTAAACAAGCCCAACTCCCTCTCAAACCCAGGCTAAGTAGCACCCAGCCCACAAGTGAACAGTCATGAATTAAAGATTATTCTTGAGGAAAGCAACAGATGAGTCAACTCTCCTAGTAATTTAGGGTGTTCCTTCAGAAAAGGCTGCTGTCATGTATGGAAATGACACTGAATGGGAAAATGGCTTTCAGAGAACCCTCAGGAAATTGCTATTGAAAATCCTCAGATGATTGTACCAAAGTCAACATCTAGCTGCAGCTAGGAAAGGTCTCATCTTTGCATAGAAATCCAGCAAAACTGTTTCTCCAGATTTCATTGAGCAGAGCCACAACACAGCTCCACTACAAGATGGAAAAGCCAGCCCTGGTGGGTACTGAGCTCAGCCTTGTTACTGTGGTGTAGTCTTTGTAGTCAGATGTACTGGGGACATGGCAAGGGACACATTAAAGACAGGCTAGCTCCCACTGACCACACTTCCATGTGTCCTTCAGATCATCTGGACAGGTCTGTCACTTCCATCACAGCTTCAGCCATCATTAGTAATATGTAAAATATTAAGACAGGTATTGAATCTACCAAAATTATTATGATGTTTGCCATACAGACAAGTGAAAAAGCCATCAGCTGGTCTCTCTCAGCTTTTAAGGGATGATCTTTACAAAATCCAGAATGCCAAATAATGCTGCCAGTTAAGAGCTGCAGTCAGGCAGTCCCATCTGGAGGGTTAACAGATAGAGACTCTACTCAGATACCTATTACATTGAGAAGAACAGGTGTTGGTCCAAGTTCTTACCAGCCTCCTTACCAGAAGCTACAGGTTCTATAACAGTTCTTTACTTTTTAATTTATTTCTTTTCTTTTTGCCTGAAAAGAGTGAGATGAGCATGGCCCTGGGAACAGACACCACCTACACCTCTGCACAGCAAAACCACAGGCACACAGTTCCACTTCTGCCTCAACACAGCAACAAGAGGTGCTACATTCTTCTCTACCACCAGATGTGGCATCTGCTGCCAGTAATTCTAATTATGTTTCCAGACACAGAAAACCACTAACAGATTTGTTAAGAAGTTAGTATGGATATTCACACTGTAATTTAATAGGAAGATAACTACTGCCTTTTCTCACTGCACGGAGTACACCTTGCCTTTCCGCACCATGTATCTACTAAGCTACCTTCATATAAATTTCATTTATTATGCCTTCATAAAAATCCCATTACTTGCTCAACAGTTTTGTTTTCCTGCCTGGGCAACCCTCCAAACACAGGCTGCTGTGTATGCTTTTGTAATTACTGATACACTGTATAAGAAACTATGGCATGTTTCTGACAGACTAATTAAAGGCGAAGAACAGCCTTCCTGAGACCTTAATTCAATAGTTATTCTCTCCTTGGTTTCCCCTGTGATCTCCAGTGAGCCCTGTAATCTCGCTACACTTCATTTCCTCACCTGTAAAACACGGATGGGAACCTCTCATCTGCCTCACCTGCTTATGAGATGAGATCTTCACACAGCGTTTCCAACTAACTCCTGTAATGAATGTATGTGTGGTTTAACAAAGCCACGGGGCAAACCCAAGCCTTCCTCATTCTGGTCCCACTTAAGTCCCTAAATGGAATCCGGGTGGCTGTCAGGCCCCAGGGGCTGCTGCCACTCCCCTCCCCAGAAGGGCCCCAGCAGCCAGGGAATAAGTGCAAACCTCAGTTTTGGAGGCTCCTAAACAGAAGCCTCCAAATGCATGACTGGAAACCTAAAAACAACCTGTTCTTCAAGTCCGTGTTCTACACTACATCATAAATTCTCTACAGCTCAGCTGTCATCTGGTTTTCTTGCACAGTAACACTGAGAGGCAATAACTCTTATCCTCACTGGGAGATCCAGGAAAAAAGGAGGGATTTTAAAACCTCATTACAGAAATTCCTCTGGGTTTTGCAATATCTGTGTAAATTAAAAGGAAACAGCTGTCATTTGAAACCAACGTCTTGTGGACTTACATTAAATATTTCATGCAAATATAAAGTTTAGAGGAACAGTTAAAGTTGAAATATCAAAGCTGCCTTGAACACCACTTGTCTCAGTCTACTAGAGTTTCGCCACTGATCCATTAGAGCAACACAGCTTTTCTTGACTAAACACAATTTTTACCCAATTTGCACCTTTTAAGCCCTATTGTACATTATTATTATTATTATTACTACTGTTATGTGGACAGATAATGCTCTTCAATTTCAGAACCAGAAGAAAAAACTTATCTTCTCAGAAGCAGCAGGAGATGGGCAAATAGTAACAAAAGCAGAGGTCAAATTCTGTATCAAGTGTCACATGGAGAAGCATTCAGTTCTGTCTATTTAACTGGCTAAGTATTTGACCTTTTGTTCTTAATACTTCTATCATCCATCTGATTAAGCTGTCAATGTTTGCCAAATATAATTTTCTTTATTTTACATGGATTGATTGTGCTAAAGAAGGGTTAATGCACACAGGCTAAGATGGGAGCTCTACTTTTCTCTATTCTCTCTTCAGGTGTAGAGGAGATGAAGATTGCTGTTGGTAGAGAGTAGAAATCGAAACAGGATGAGGCAAAAGAGAAAAGTGACATTATACAGGCTAAATGTTGTCTAGAGATGTTAATCTAAGCTTTATTAAGATGTAGACTAAGTGAAACCCCACAAAGTGGCACCCTGACTTAAAGGATAATTTTTTCTGAACTAGATTACGATACCAAAAGATAAAATAATTATTTTCCCAACATTATACCAGTATTTTTTATCATTTTTACAACAATTTGGCATCTGTAACCATGTAGTATGCTATCTGGACAGCACAAAGACCAAACAAATTAGAGACTATGTGGAGAGCACATTTGGAAGATCTTTTGCAGCTCCTAATAAACCAAAGGGGAAGTACATTCAGTAATGGTGTTTCCAAACAGGATATCCACAATCCTGACAAATGGGAAATTGGGAGTCCTCTGGAGCAACCCAGAGACCTTGGCTGTGGCAGATAAAGCACTCCAGCCATAATGAGCTGCTACAATGAGCCTTGCCTAAGAAGATGGGATTTTTCTTGCTCAAGCTGTCTTTTTATTTTCCCCTGACACTTCAAGCCTGAATAATACCAACTTACTCTGTCAGCCAGGTGCAGCAGCCTCACTGTCTTCAGCTACAGCCTAAGTGAGGAGCCTTCAGCTCCAACATCCCCTCCATGCAGCCTGCCTGCTTCAGAGCTATGCCTGGGCTAATAACTGAAAACATTACCATGCTTCAGATAAATCCAGTCTCAAAAGATACTTCTTCATCCTTTCCTAGTAGGCTTTTGTCCCCTCAGCGATCTGAACAAAGCAGGAAAATATGGCAGGCTGTAAGTTATGCCAAAGGCGACCATGGATGGAGTGCCTGTGCCACCCCAGCCTGGCAGACAGGTCTTCCCTCTTTGCTATTCAAACTTCTGGAGGCATTAACAAGGTGAACAGGACACAAATACAGTAGCAAGAAATATACTTTGTAGTCAAAGGTTTCCACCTCCTTAAACATCCAGGCTGCTATGTTCTGATGACAGAACACAATACCAAAGGTTGCAGGTGTCACCAACACAGTCTATATTTAATGTCCTGTTTCTGGAAAAATAGGTGCCTTTAATACTTGTCTCTGGACAAATCCACATTAGATTAACTTCTACAGATGCAGAAAACAAGAAAGGTCCAATTCTACTTTCCCAGAAATGTTTCTACTGACTTGAAGAAGCCTATAGAGCCCATGCAAAGGAGGACTAGCTCTGTTTCCATTAAAATATAAACTCAGTGTTCTAAAGAGAAATAAAGTGTGTGTACAATAGGTAGAATTATATTCCTCCAGGCACTGTCTGCTTTTGCTGTAAAAATCTGCTACCTCTGGAGCTTCTATTATGAGTCATGTTATTCCTGCATGTTTCTCTTAGTAACAGATTTATATAAAGCTGATGATTTGAAAGGAGGACTCCAGTGAACAAGTACAATTTACATTAGGGTTTGTCATTAAATGTTATTGCTGTTTCCTTCAGAACACTGTATAGGTTACAAATACATTTTGCTTCTGCTGTTACACTTACAAGTGAATTTTCTCTTCACACAAAGAACTGCTTAGGAGACAGCAAAGCATGATGTGCAGCTTCTCCATTTGTGCCTTCTGCACTGAAACTGCTCCAAGAGTTTATTCCTGCTGGTAAACACTGCAGTCTTGAGGAAGAGGGTACCAGCTGAGCCCCTTTGCAAATTTAGCATATATCATTACAAAAGAAATTTTGACCTCAACAGCCCCATTCTTCCATCTCTTTGTATACAAAACCCTGTTGACTGAGTAGCATCAAGTGCTCTGCTGCACTGACAGAGGAATGAGGGAGCAAGAGGCAGAGGAAAGACAGAAGATTCTGTGACACTTTAATTTCTAGGGTAGAAACAACAGACTTACCTGTAGCTACTGCTGCAACTTTTTTATATTATGAAAGCTGAGTAGGAAGAAAGGGAAAAAGCTGGAACACAATAGCTGTACAGAAGCGTGCTAATAAGAAAATGACTGGCATTTCTGGGGAAGATTACTGACATTTTCACCATGCCTATTTTGTCAATCTTCAAAAGGCCTAGCGTGTATCAGGCATTTAATGAATCATGCAACACATCACCTTGTGAACTGAATGCAATCAAGATCAGGCAAATGGGGATAGGTTTCAATGAACATGTCACCAGAAACAGAAAACTTGATGAAAGCATGCGTAGGTTCATGCCAGAGCAGCACTGAAACTATCCCACTAAAGGGCACTGTGCAAAGGCTGATGAAGAAAATCCAGTGTGAGGGAGAAGTGAAAGTCCTCTAAAGATGCTGAAAATCAAATCTTTATACTGCCAAAGTGTTCCTGTAGCTCCTCTCTAAGCAACAGTCCTCATTTGCAAACTACACTTTTCAGTGTTTAATACTGTGACCACTTCAAATCCTGCCAACTCCGAGTCTGCTCAGTGCTACAGAAAGTTACCCACTTCGTTGGAAAGATTTCTAATGTTTTGAGCCTTCTCCTTCTTAGCTGCAAATCTGAAAACTTAGGCATTGCCTAATAAGCCTAGAAAGCTTATTAGATAAGACATAACTTCATTAGGAAAGTTGCTAGCATACTGATCAAATCAGGAGACCAGAGGCAAATTCAGATTAAGGTTTCCATGACTTTAGGGATACTCAGTTGGCCTAATCATTCTCTCCTAAGTAAGACTTCATTTATTTCAGTCTCTTAGATCAAAACCTTTCTTCTCTATGTGCTACAAACACCCTTTGCTTTATTTATAACACTACAATAATAGCAAACACCCAGAGCTGTTGAAACACATCTGCAGAAATATGCAAATTATTGCCCAGTGCAAAATGTGACATTTTCAACCAAACCAGATATTTTATTTCCCCCAAACAGAATTGGAACAATTCTGACCACATGTAAAGAAAATCAAAACAGTCAGAAAAATGAAGTGCCATTTTACCCCAAAGGGCAGTGAGCAGTATGTGGGACAATTGGTGGTACTGTCTCTCTCACACTCACTCACTGCTCAGCTATCAGGCAATATGCTTGTAGCCTGTTTGGTCTCTGTGGTATAATTTCATACAAATAATCGACATCTGTTCAAGTGGAAATTAGATCTAAAATGTCTTAATTCCAACAGCTAGTGTCCTAGTGCTGGAGAGGGACTTTCAACAAGGGCATGGAGGGCTTGGCCAAGGGGAGAACAGTTTAAATTTAAAGAGGGCAAATTTAGACTAAGAAATTTTTTTACAATGAGGGTGGTGAAACAGTGGAACAGGCTGCCCAGAGAGGCTGTAGAGGCCTCATCTCTGGAAGTGTTCAAAGCCAGGTTGTACTGGGCTCTGAGCAACCTGACCTAGTTGAAGAGGCGGGACTAGATGACTTTTAGAAGTCTCTTCCAGCCCAAACTATTGTATGATTCTAAGTTACAGACCTGACATTATATGCTTCAGGATACGTTGAGAAACATTAGCTACAAGCACCAAACTTGTAAATAAGTAAGGGAAGCCCACCAGTAACTCTCCTTCTACCAGTATTGTGAATCCAACCCTGAAAAACAAGTGCTGTTGGTAGATACACCTGGTCTAGTGGAAGGTGTCCCTGCCTGTGGCAGGGGGTTGAAACTAGATGATCTTTAAGGTCCCTTCCAGCTCAAACCAATCCTTGATTCTGAGAAGGTTAGATGGCTGCTTTTAGTACATAGGAGTAATTATCTTAAAAATTTAAAGCTCAGTGCCCCAAGGGCAGCACAGAGCATACTTGCACACTGGGCAAGACACTGAATCAGGATTAAAAGTGTCCACAGAAAAGTGAGAGGATGCTGATTCATTGATGTTCACACAGTACTAGAGATCCTCTGATTGAAGGCTGTACAGGAGCATAGAGAATTATTAACTACAGAGACACTAACTGTGAATTTATGAATAATGAAGAGAGCAGAGGAAGAACAACCACACAGTTCAGTTTCCCTAATCACTGCCTCTCCAACATTTACCCACACTGTCAGATTGGCAGTTGGCAACTGCAGCTAATATCTTATGTAAAGAAGACAGAGATTTAGTAATACAGCATTCCCCATACAAGTCAAGCTCACACTTGACTATGAATTCTGCTGAATGAAGGTCTCAGCACCCAGCAGGGCATGAAGTCAGGGCAACACAGAAGGCAGCAGAGTCCAGGAATTGTGGTGAGGGGGTGCAACAATCCTTAGAACACTGACTGAGAGCCTCGCTCAATACAGCTTGAAAAGCCTCACAGCTGAACAGCACCCTGGTGATGCCCAGCTCTTTGATGTATTCAAGAATACATTCAAATGTGCTCTGTGTTGCTAGAAGGTAGAAGGGCTTTCACTGTTGGTTTTCACTTGAGCCCTCCTTATATCACAATATTTACCTGTTACATGCACCTAACCAGCTCATGACATGTCACCAAGGCACTTAACCTGGGAATGTGAGCATGGGATTTTTAAATAGCAATAATGGAGAGGTGTCTCACAAGCAGTCAACTCATCAAAAAAGGGTCAAAAGAGAGAGTTCAGGAAGCAGACAGCAGGAACAATACCTGGTAAATATAATTCTATCCTATATAAGACTGAAAATTACTGCACTGAAAATTTTTACACAAATACCAGAGGTTCCTTACCGGGGGGGGGGGGGGGAAGACGGAACTATAAACCTTATTTATGATTGCAGTGGCCATAATAGACTTCTCTTCTAGTCCCATGTTAACAGGCAGGAATCTCATCTCTGTTCCAGTTTGAACTGATTTAGAATACATGACTTACTGCACACTGCTCAAATGTAGGGGTATAGCTTAGAAGTCATTACTTCCAGAGGCAGCTGCCAATGATAAAACAACTATTGTACTGCTGTGACATGGGTTTACAGCATAATGCAATTTTTAGGACTTCCATTTTGGGTTCACTAGGATGTCTGCAATAACAAGGAAAAAGAATCAAGCAAAAGAAATTGTATTTTGCTAGTGTTTTTCAAGGCTTTTATCAAAAGATACAGAATTATCTATGAAGGACATGTTTTCCATATGAGATTATCTACAGAGATCACTGCTTATCAGATCACAGTGTCTCAACTCGCAATTAAATAATCCAAATTCAGGGAAATCCTGTGTTGTTCTGGGTTTAGCCTTGAACTGGTAGCAAATGTTCAAATTTTTAATGGTGATCACTGTGTATCAACCTAAATAATGAAACCACCATGAGGCTTTTACAGAAGATAAAAATGACAATTTTCTTCTTTGGAACATGCCTTAGTTCTGAAAAGCATTCATGTAAATGCAGCACCACTCTAATTCACAAACCTGCTTATTTATACACAATGCCAAGTGATTGAAAATACAGCCCAAGCTCTAACATTATGACTTCCTGCAGGATTTTACAGAATCAGAACCCTTCAGAATCAGTCCTGTTAAAAAACACCCAGCTTACACCCTATTTCTCCTTTTCCACCATGAAACAATCCTGTCAAGAGTATTTCAGACTCAGACAACTACTAGCACACCAAAGCCAAGGAGCTGAGCCAAGCTATTTCACTCTACCCCTGAGATACTGGGAACAAGGGCAAAAATAGACCAAACTGGAAATTTTAGAGCCTGCACCAGCCTCCCTGTGGATTTTATTTGGGCCACTGAACCTTTTTTTTTTTCTCTCATTACATTTTCGAGCAGGGGGAGGGGGCAGGAGAAAAGAAGAGATGAGAATTTTTTCAGTTTTCAGATCCCAAATGAAGCTTCAAAATGAGAAACTCAAGCAGCCCTTCCTAGCATCAGCTGAGAGCAGGACCGACGTATGTAATGTTTTTGTGCAGCAGCTATTTTATGTCAGAATTGCACTTTGAAAATCTCCACACTGCTGGCTTCCTGAAACATTTCCAGCAGTCCTGGAAAGCACACCTTCACCTCTTGTCCTGCACCACAGCTTCAAAAATGAGCACACAGGGGAAGCACAGGCTCCCCTCATCACCTGCAGAGTATCCCATCCAAACACCATTTAATTCAGTGGCCCTCTTACCTTATCATCAGCACCACCAAAACATGGGTCTGAACAAAGGCAAATGCTGGCTTTCAAATTTAAGATGTGCAGATCTTAAACGAGTCTCTGATGATAAAGTGGTCCATCCCAGTCTTAAGGTCAAAAATCTAGATCTTATGTAAATCCCTGAGCTCTCTATGTAAGATCTGAAGAAGTACAAATGATATATAGATGAAGTAGGAATGTGATATACAAAGGACCTCGTGCAATGCTCCAGTCAAACCTTTAGTGCCGAGTGGCTGCCAAATGAGGGAAAGGCTACAGAAAGCAGATCAAGACCCAGTCAGATGATTCAGTCTGGTTGAAGGATCGATAAGCTCAGTAAAAGGAAAAACACATTAGCATTTCCTCACCAACCCTGACCCCTCAAAGCCTGCAGAGGCCAGGAGCAAATGTTATCACAATGAGCCATCACAGTTGGCTGCCCAAAGCCAGGGTACTGGGAGCTACTGAGGGACAAAAGCAAAACCAGGAGACATCACTTTTTAAAACACAATCAGAAGAATTTAAACATTGCTTGATGGAATGATGCACTGTTCTGTGTAATTGCTTGTTTGATAAAGAGCAGGCAGTTACAGCTCACATTTTTAGCCTTGAATTATTGCCAAACTGAGTTATTTTGTGACGTAGAACTGAATCAGCAGTTCACTTTCACTTACAAAAATTAAGCCATTGAGAATGTGAAACAGTGAAATATTTCTACTCATTAAAGAAGTTATTGGTGATGACAGTCAGCAAACAGACACGGACCAGAAAGGTGGAATATTTATGTGTCCAAATCACTTTTCCTGAGATTCATCTGACATGCAAATTGGCTACTACTTGATAGCATCTCTTAAATTTACCTCCCCTACAGATTTACAGCCATGTCCTAAGCATTGCTTTCCACCACAGGGCCACAGTGCTCATACAACAGTACCTGACTGGGGTTCTTTGCATCACCCCTGTGAACCTTACTCTAAAACTAAGCAGTAAAGACAAAGGTTAGTTCTGCAGTGTTAGATACAGTGTTAGAATTTAGGAGTCATTCAGTGGTGCATGGAAGCAAACATCATGGTTGCAGCCCCACTTGCCATGAACACACGTTCTGATCCTCCAGAGACAGCATTACTTCAGTCACAGAAAATTACTTCAAGGAACTGATGGCTGGATACTGTTCTTGCCTGTGTGCCTGTCCCAAGGGAACAGCAACAGAGGCTGTAACATATCTGATTTGTGGTTAAATCCACATCTGACAGTTCTGCATCCTTCAGAAAAATAAAAAATTCATGTCCATACGTACAAATAAATTACTTTTGGAACATACAGAATAAAATAATTTAGGACACTTAACAATGATAATAGTAGCAAGAGTAATTTACTTTACAAATAAAAATTGTGTGTATTTCACTTTACAGTGCAAATTCATTCCCCACTGGATAATAGCCTGAGTTGGAATATGTGCAAATTTTAGTTCCAAGACAATTACATGTTTTGGAGCTGATATTTCACAACTCATCAAAAGAAGAGACCAAAGCTTTTGATGCTTTAAAAGGCAGCATCTCATTCTTCCAAAGAGAATTACAACATCCCTTTCTAACTTTCAGAGACACTGAACTATCAAGCTTCGCTTTCAATTTTGTCACATTTGAGAAAAAGCTGTGCAAAGTAATTTGTAAGAGTTTCTAAAATTTATTTTAATTTCTTCCCTGTCTCCTTGGAGCCTCTGTGACTACTGGAGAGTAGTTTTAGAAGTGGAACATTACTGATGTAAGTTGAGAATGATGCAAATTTTAGAGTAATCTTAAATCCATGCTAATGAGCCTTTATATCACACCTCAAATGTGTACCTCTTTCTCTATCTGTTAAATGCTTGGGATCTTGGGAAGGATACATCTTCACATGTATGCCCAACCATACTATTATTACATTTAGAAATCAGAATCCTTGAGTTAAGAACTGACAGTAATGAAAAAAAAAAAACAGATAAAAAGAAAAAAGTGTAAAGTGGCAGAAACACATTATCCTATGGAAAAATTTATGAGCATAAGTAAGATTCAACATACTTATTTTTGTAACTCTTCCATGCTGACTAACTTTTAGGACCCCTGCTTCATGCAGCCCTCAAGTGAACAATGTGTCAGAAAAGCGAGTTCTGCCCAGCACTGACTCAAGTCCAAAGCAGGACCTGCAGGGGTATGGACAGTTCCCTGCTCTCTCCCACCTCTGTCCCCAGTGGCCCCAGTCTAGTTGTGCTTCAAAGGTCACAGCTGAACAGGATCACAGGAGCAGATGCATATCCCAGAATGGAACACATCATATTGGAATAATGCATTTGCTATTGTGGAAATTCCTTTCCAGTGCTATTTTTAATACCCAGTATTAAACATGCTTATAGGTACTTCCATTTCCAGCACAGTTATTACTATTCCATCGCCATTAATGTAAATGGCCAGGGCTAGTTAATGCCAAGCCATGTGATGAAATTATTTCCTTTCCCATCTGGGTTCCTGTAGCCTTAAATAAACAAAAAAGACACCACTGAGATCACAGTTGAACTGTTCATCCTGATCCTCAGCAACAACACAAGTTTGGAAGAAATCTCTGTTTTTACGATAAAGTACATTACAGGCATTATCCTCTCTATACTACCTAAAGCGTAGTGGATAATACTACAGTTAAAAATATTAATGAAAAATGACTAATGGTAACTAAATGATTCACTTAACTTGGATCCCTCTGTAATGTATTCTTCATATGACAGGCATTTATTAGCTCTCACTAATGACTGCACAGACACCCTGCTATGCACAGAGTGTCTGTCTACACATTAAAACTTAATGCACAGAGCAAGAATTATTGATGTTAGCTCTGTTCTAAAAGGGCAAATCAGCAGGACTTTTTTTTCTCCCTGCCATGGCTTTATGTTCCTTACGTACTGAATAATCATGGATTTAAAATTTTACTAGATGCTAGTGCTCAAAAAACCTCTTAATTTCACCAAAATCTTATTTTTTCCCCAACTTTTGCGTGATTAGCTTTTTTTTTTTGTTTGTTTTGTTTTTTTTACAGACATACTAAAACAAGTACATGTGATGTTTCAAGACTACATAAACCGGCTTGGCAATCCTAGTGCTTGCACTTTGTGTGATATCTGTATGCCTGGGGAAGCAGCGAGTCTTAATGGACATTATGTTTGCCTTGGGATTTCAGCAGTTGCAAGAATAGTCAAAGGCTGATAATTCATGGAGCCAAACACCATGGAGTTGAATACTGTCTTGAACATGAACATACAGCTATCTTCACTTAATTGAATGTATTTATAGGCTCTGACTGAGCAGGAGCTGAGTGCTTTGCTTCTGCACTAATCTGACCAAGCATCTCATGTGCCAACGTAACAACTCAGCTGCATACAACTCTGGGTGCTTCTGATTGCCCTAAATCCCAGGCCTCACTTTTAACATTGCTGGGTGCCCACCAAGACTGATGTTAATGAATGATTTAACTGTCTTCTAGAGTCCCTGAGTGAGATTTTCAAGTGCCTACATCCTAGGCACTTGGGAATCTCAGAAAACCCATGGTATCAGTCTTTTGGGAAAACCAGCACCAAGTGACTATCTCTAATTATCTAATTATTCTAAAACAAACAGATGTTCCCCTTCTTCCTGAGCTAAGCAGACCTCAGGCACGATACACAGCTTTCTAATGGTGCTTGGCCATCACTGAAGGAGATCCTCTGGTGCCCTGGGACTGTTTAGCTCTCTTTGGTGCAGCACAGCAGCAGTTCCCGAGTGCCAGCACACACAGGGTCAGGATGGAGCCCTGGAGAGCCTGTGTTTGCTGCTGGGGAAGGAGGGTGTTCACCATTTCTGTTCATACTTTAGACAGCTGGACCACAGAGCAGCACCTCCTGCAGCTGGACAGATCCTGCCTGGAAAGATGTAGCTGGAATTTGTCCAAAAGCAAACCTCAGACACATCTGGATATTGCTGCTGCCTTGCAAGGACCCAATTGTGGCTGTTTCAGACCAACCCTCCTCTACCCTGAACCCAGTGCCAGTGGAAAGTGGCAGAGTGGATGAAGAATGATGCTGTTTGCATTTGGCAGACTAAGGCACCTGGGCTGCAGTCCTTTCCTACTCAAGGAACTTCATAAAGCCACCACAGCAACTGGAAAAAAAAAAATAAGCCTCCAAGTCGAGTAGTTGAAGTGCTTCCTCTCTTTCTTTCCCTCTGAGTGGAGACAGAAAAGGAAGCACTTTCTAAACTGCTTGAGTGCCTGTTCCCAATATTTAACAACCAGAAACCTGAATGAATCACACTTCTAATTGCAGTAACCAGGCTGGAAAATGACTTCAACCTAAGACACAGAAGTTTTTACCCCAAGCTTAAATATAATTCCCATTAACAATCTGTGCTACACTGTCTTAATATAAATGGCAGCTCAGATCAGATTTCGTAAGCACCTATAATTTTTTAGCTATGTTTCAACAAAACAGAGGTCAATAGGCTATTTACCATAATATATTTTTAGGTTTTGTGAAACTACAAGAATAAAAAATAAATCAAGCTTGGCCTTTATGATCAGGAAAGAATGGCTTTCTGTGCATTTTTCTTTTAAAAATAGCTGAATATGGAAGGAAATGGAATGATTTGTTAAATGGATATGTTTGATAAGGGAATATTAATGCATTTTCCAATAATAAAAGTGAAGAGTGCTGTTCCAGATAGACATTCCTTTTCATTTTTATTGCACAGACGGTGCTTGATTACAGTTTAGGGAAAAGAACTGAAAGAACGGATGTACTATTTTTTTGATCGGTAGTCAGAAGGGCATTTTACGGAATCTGAGAAGAGTTGGAAGGCAGATGATTCAAAGGATAATTGAAGAATGATATTTGAACAGGTTACATTTGTGCCCTTGGGCATTAAACATTTTTTAATTCTCAACATGGGAGTTCACACGGCTGAAAAACAAATGAACACAAGGAATAATTTTTTTTTCAGAGACATGCAGTAACTGTTGGTTAGCAAGAAGGGAATTTTCCACAACAGTGGGAAATAGAAACATTTTATCTGAAGTTATTTAGAATATGCCAGATGTTATTCAGCTTAATATTCATCAACATTTGTTATGTTATAATATCATATTTTCAGTCTCTGTTTCAGAACAGCGATCAAAAACATTTCAGGGTAACACAGGCAATAGCAAGAATGTGCAGAAACAGCCCCAGGTGCAGGACTCTGGCTCTCTGGAATTAGGACTGAGATGCAGAGGTCCTCTGCAGCCTGTTGGGACACAGATCACAGCTGGCCCTTGCCTCTGGGGGCTGAGGCTGCTGCTGAAAGCTGTCAGGCAGGTGGCAATGCCCCCCTCCACACTGGATCAGGTCTACACAAAGCATGAGCGCCTCTGATCCCTACTCCTGCTGCAAGCTGGGACTCCCTTGTCAGGGCATAAAGGATACTCAAGGCAGGGACAGTACCTTATTCAAGATACAACTTTGGTGTCAATTTAATATCAGATTTTGGGGGGCGGGGTGGGGGAAGTACCTTTTTAAGGGTTTCAGCACTTACTAATGTTTCTGCCCTGCCCTAAGAGCAGGGCAGTCTCTTTAAAACCCCTGCAGGTCTGACACTCCCATATCCTGCTTAACAACAGAGCCCACATGAATCCTTTCCAATAAAAAACAGATATATCAATTAGCAAATTTCAGTGGTGCACACACCCTACATCCACATCATTGACATGTTAGTGCATCATGATTAATGTTGTGCATTTCATGCCAATTGAATTCCTAATGATTAGCCACTTAATTGTGAGCAGAAACAATTACTCTTCCCATTGAGAAATACTTGTTTCAGCTCAAAGCTCAGCAGCTGGAGTACAGAAAAGGCAGCTATAGCCAGTCATGGAAGTACATCTTGTGGAATCAAAACACAGGTTTACTAATGCGTATTTGGTATGCATAATAAAGCACTGGGCCTACAAAACCATCCCTTTTCAAGACTGGTACAAAAGCTGTTGGCAGGACTGAGCCCATTCCTAAATCATAGACTTCAGCAGCAGCTGGGGCATGCACACACATTCTCATATATTTGTGCATGAGAAAGCAGTTTGCCCTTGGTCCATAAAGGTCTCCACACAAACACTGGTTCTCCCCGAAGTCATTTACACGGACATTTCAGACTCAGTATATATTGGTGGAGGCTGCAGTGACAAAGAGATATGTCAGAAAAATCAAACAGGCACATCTTAGATAATTATAGAAAGGAGCAAATACTTGTCTTGCCTTCAAGTAAGGGAGGAATTTAAGAGGTACATCACATGGCAGCTGTGTACTTTTGATAGATGCACAATTTACCTTGCAATCAGTAATTGCACTTGTCATTTTTTATGATCAAAACACTATGCAGACAATAATTATACCACCAATGTGCCCCTGAGAAACAGGTACACAGGCAGAACAAGTGTGTCAGAGACACAGTGATCTGATGACAAAAAGCACTAATGGCACAGCCAGTATTAGGATGCTGGTGTGCTGATGGTGCAAACCAGCTCAGGCACTGGCTGAACATCCTGCAGCACAGCAGGAACAAGAACTACACCTTGCCAGGCTGCTGCTACAGCGACCTTGATGTGGTGCTGGTTACTGTATCATCATTTATATGGTTATTCAAGGAAAGCTCTTGTGTTGCAGCAGTACGCCAGGCTGAGTATCACTGAACAGACAAGAGTTCTCTGGGAACAGTTGCTCAGTGGAATATTTATTACACAATCAGAGCTGCTAACAATGTGAGTGGAGCATTTCCCCAAGTCTCTGAAACTATGGGATTGTCCCTAAGGCAAACTAAGCTACAGGGGAGTCTTTCGGCTGACTTCAGTAGCCACTGAATGAGACTGCTCTTATGTGTGATACAAAGGGTTGCTCTGACATCTGGAAAAAGATCTCTGATGACTTTCAAAATGCATCAGGCCATGTCACCACCTACATGCTGAGCCACCATACAGTACAGTACTTAGATTTCATATTCCATGTGGACTTGTAGCTTTGCAATGGAACACACTCTAGCACTTCACTGTGTAAGAGATCCAAAGCTGATGTGTATGACACTGAGGATTCACAAGGGAGTGAGTTATTCCAGGAGACCACTGCAGTGTCCAGGAGATGTTACCTGGAGCAAAGTCAAAAACTGCTTCTCAGAGATAATATTGCAAAATAAAGAAACAGTGGCTGACAAGTGTAATAGATATATAACTCTCAATTTCTAAATCAATGCACTTTCAGTGTCTGCAACTGCAGACTGAGTCCTTGCCTTTAGTTTTATCCTTGCTTGGCCTCTACAATTACCTTCCATGCCCCATTTCTTCAAAACGGAACCCATGTGAAGAAACCACAGTCTCATATAAGTATGATTTCTAAAGATATACACACTGGCCAAGCCCTATCGCATTCAGACTACTTTCCTGTCCCCTATTTTTATTTCTTAGGCCTGATTGGTTAACATGCTTTTAACACAGTAAAAGAAATCACAAAAGAAACACAACAGCAACCATCTGGTGGGGCCTGGTGAGCAACCCAAGTTAGTGACCACTGTTCTGTGACAGGTCAACCAGAAACACACACCAATATCCACATACCCTGCACAAAGCAAGAATCATTTCAATGTACAGCTTCCAAAGCAGGAGCAGCTTTAGCAGGGAAGGAAGCTTATTTAGGTTATTTTTGGATGCAGATAACAGATTGAATGCATGGATTTTTATTATGTTGGTACTTACACAAGAACAACTTGTTAGTGACACGACAGATCTTGAACCCACACAACCACAGGAGAGCCTTTAATAACAGATGACAGTACTTTGCCAGTGGTGGGATAAAGAGATTCAGTGTCTTAGCAGATGATACCTTCTGTCTTATTTCTTTAGCCACAGATTTAATTACACCAATAATGTCATGAGAAGCAAAAATCAATTATTCATTAAACCTGCCTAAGAAATCATTCTTTTATCCCACGTATTTTGTTTCAAGATCATTTACACTTGGGTAAAAAGGCAGTTTTCTTCCTTCCATGTCAATATTTTATATAGTAACTCACTTAACAGCCCAAGTGAAAATTGAAGTGGGTCTCTCAAAGAGGAGCAGCATATGATACTCCGTGCAAGGCATGAAGGTGATGCTTGAAGATTCCACCCATCTTCCCATGACAGATCAGTGGCTGTGTGATTCAGGGATTGTAAGCAGGATCGGGGAGAGATCTGTTACCTCCCTTTTGAAAACAAAACCCTTCAAGGCATTTACACCTCAGTGTCCCATGACTTCTTTAGTGGTTGTTGAAGGTGAAACCATAGGCCTTCCACTACTTGTTTTCTAGCTCCCTCCATTTTCATAAACACCCGGCCTGTCATTACTTTGGTGACCCACTTTCATGTTACTTTTACCAGCAAACAGATATTTTTTTTCTTTTACCTGGTTTGTTTTTGCACTAGTTACCTAAAATAAACAAATAAACAAAGTGTAATTTTCAGACGGAGAAGTGTCTGCAAGTCATTCTTTCACTGTGTGGCTCCACCACTTTCTGACAAAGCCATGACCATAAATCTGCATAGTAATTAATATAAAAAATATGCTCATGTTTGTAAGATAAAAAATAGAAATGGGAGAGGGAGACTGAGCAGAGCTGAAGCCTGAGAAGGACTGAAGCTGAGGAGACTTAAGGGCTGGAGGAAATAGCAGGAAGTAATGGAAAGAACAAGAGAAGTAGGTCTTGGCAAGAGGACAACCTTTCACCCCTGCACATAGCTGCAAATTCAGCAATAGTTTATTACCCCAAGTTTACATGAAATAAAGAAGATAAAAGCAGCTGCAGAGAAAGCAGCAGGATCATTCCTATCCCTCCAGTGAGACACCCTGCACAGAGTAACTGAGCCCCATGAGGCTGTTTGGGAGCTGGACGTGCTCGCCATGTGCGCTGCGCTTGTCCATCACTCTGTCATGCAGAGATCTCTGTGCTGTGACATTTCCTACCAAATACACACAACCACACATCTGTATATGCACATTGCATTTGTTTTTAGCATTACCCCAAAACCCCTGAGTTCCTGCTGGAGTCCAAGCCCACCCTGAGCTAGAAACTGTGCAGGAACAGAGAAAAAAGCATCTCTGCAGACTCCTGACTGTGCATCAGGCAGGGAGCTGAGCAGAGTGCCCATGTTCTTCAGATGAAGAGTCACTCTCAAATTAGAGTGTCATAGAAGGGGTGAGAAAAGCCTGCAGATACAGGGCTTACTCCCATAGTGACAGTGTGCTCCTGTCTGGAAAATGCAGCGTGAAGGATTTGTTTCCAGGCTGGAAATACATGGCATTTAAGAATAAGAAAGTGCATGGATGTGTTTTTTTAGGTCCAAAGTTATGGAAATTAAAGAAATAAAAACCTCTCCTGCGGTCAGAATAGTGACTTTTGGCTATTACTTTATAGACAGATAGCATTGGCACAACAATCTCTTACAGAAAGAAACCAGTGCCTAATATTGCATATCTCACCGTCCCTAAAGGAACCTTCATTCAATTTACATTAGGTAAGATGTTACACTTTCAGAGAAGTACCAGTGATTTCAGCTTTTCCTTACTGGTTCAACTAAACATTTATTTTCTCCTTCAGCTGAGTTTTTTATGAATATTTAATACATCAAATGAACTGAAAGCTACCACTGTGCATCTGCTCTCTAGATCTTTCACCCATCTATTGTCAACCAGGCTCAGTTCACAAAATGTGACACTAACTATATTGCTATGTAAATACAACTCCTCCAACCACTATTTCATAAGTAAAATACATGCAAGGGAAAAGCCAAGTCTGACTTGAACAGATGAAACTGTCCTCTCCTAGTTATAGAGATGTCTTTGTTACTTGGGCTCCCGATGTCAGTTCCCCACGCCAGCTTGTACGTTCATCTTCTGTCCTCTAATTGAATTAATATTCATTTCCTCTTCCTAATCCCCAGATGCTTGTCTGAAATTATCTAAGACACAGCCCACATTTACAAGGAGAAAAGATTTATATTAAGGCATGAATTTGAGAGCTACAGAGGTTGCTAATTTGCTGAGCAGCCAGGCGATCTGACTGTGGGGACATTGTGATTTTTTACTGTTCCTCTAAAATTTGGATGTAATGTTTTCCTTTTAACCCCATAATGGACAACACTCAGAATACTGTTCAGATGTGATTTACGGTTGAAAAGAAAGGAACACTCCTTCCGGAATTTTCCAGGCACCAGAAATACACATTAATTTCAGTGCACTGTAAATTTTCCAACCCTCTTTGGTTTGGCTGTATTTATTATGTCACTAGCAGGGAGAGGGGACAAAAGGGAAATCTTTTTGGCATAAGACCTTCAGTATTTCCTAGTGCAATAGAATGTGTGGAATGATGAAAATACAGATAAGAAAATATTCACAAATATAGCTCCTTTCTCATCCCCTGGATGAGATCTTTTAACTCAAAGTTTGGCCTCTTTAGACCTCGGGAGTTTTGCTATCAATTTTCAATAGATCAAGTTTCACTTTTCTCACAAGGTTATAAATTGACAGAAACATCTACACTGATAGCATGCTGGAAAACCTGGAATAAAAAGCTATTCCTTCTTCCAAAGCAGCTACACAAAGGAATTACTTTGATGGAAATAAAAATCTGTTTTCATTCTGCCCCCTCACATTTTGCCATTGCCTCATGAACATAGGGATGGTTCAAATACAAGATCGCATCGAAACTATAATATAAAATTGCAATAGGTAAATAAACCAAGAATGACCTCCTTGAGTGGCCTCAGTGTGATAGGTACTATGTTATATATAGAGGAAAAAAAGACATACAGAATACAAACATTTTTTATGTTGTGTTCAAATGCTGTATAGGTATTACCCTGTAAAAATACTTATTTTCTTTCCACACCTGTTCCATATGAGCAAGAAGCAAGGTCTGAAAACTAGTGAATAAAAGCAGTTTAAGTGTGGCTGGCCCAGATGATGATTACTGAAACACCAACCCAATAATTAAACAAACAAATACAAGGACAACTCCAACAACCAGCAGCTGGGTGTTTCCCATGCATGGGGCACATGTTCTCTGTTTGCAGGGATTTGGATCCCAGTTCTGTGAGAGCACCCTGAACATTGGCAGGAATAGCCCAAGAGCCTCCAGTTTGTACCCTGGATTCAGTGAACTGTTAATTACTGTTGTCACAAGGATTTGATGTCACCAAACAATATTGTCAGGGCAAGGCAGAATTTTCTCCTTGTTTTACTAGATTAACAGACAAACACACAAGGTCTTAAATCAGCCGTGGCTGTTATTCTATTATATCCTCAGATCATCCTGACAGAGGCTTAATGCAGAGCCTGCCAGCCTGAAATCCTGCTCATTTCTTCGGTTTAGTTTCAGAACGCATGAACAGGAGAGACTGAAGACACTCTCTGCACTGTGTCACCTGGATACATGATCTGCCCAGTGTGGGATGCACAATCGCATCACCTCAAGTCCATCACTGCCCGCCCACGCACACACGCCCCTGTGAGATTAACTCCGAACCAAACCAAGTGTTCCCACCTACTACACGTGGAAGAACACAGCCCAAACTCACAATTGCTTTTATCCATCCTGTATTTTCCAGCTGATCTTTCTCATCAGCCCTGTCCATAACACCATGGAGAGCGGACTCACTGCAGGGGAAGCCACCTCTTGCAGTGCAGTAAGTATGGATTGGACTACAGCACCTGGCTTGACTCACCTTACACTTCCCCACATACTTCAGCTAAAAGAAAACTTCCTTAGAAAGTGTCCTTAAATGTATCCTTGATGATTTACACACTTGTACAAAAATTCTACAGCCTGTCTTCCTACGAATTTCCTTAGTGCAGAAATCCCAAAAGGCACACTGGCTCCTGCAGCCGCATCTTTCAAAGGGCTGTATGTTATGGTCATCTTGCTATGTCTGTGGTATTCACAGAGAAACATTCCTGAATCTCTCTGCATAAACAGACAAGCAGATAATTGTACTTCCACTGAAGAAAGCTTTGGTAACGTGAAGCTCATTACATTACTGAGGTTAATTCATATTGTACAAAGTAAAAAAGTAAATGAATAGTACATATTGACATTACATACAATATCAATGGATATTACAGACCATTTTATACAACTTGAGGTTCTGTATTAAATACAGTTAAATCTGCAAAAATGGGACCTGGGGAACCTAATTGCAAATTTACCAACTTCTTCTGTCCCACCTTAAAATTAAAGTAAATAAGAATTACAAGCACCAGTAGACAGACTGTATGTCTGTATTCTCTGATTTTTGTAGTTACATCTGTTGTAACATTACGGTCCCTCAGGGGAAAGGGAGGTTACAGTTGGACTCTCAGGATTTAAAGAGATCATCTGGCCCTGTCACAAGTGGGCAACAACTCTGCTGCAGTTAAGAAACCTCTTCAAATAAAAAAAGAAAAATACCCAACACAGGGAAAAGAAGGCAGATGTTTAACCAAACACAGCTGCCTCCCTTCACACAACTGAGAAAGCTACCCCAAAACTACTAGCACCAAAAACAAGCAAGAGAGGCTACAGTTTGCAAGGTCTAGGCTGTAAACATTGGGATACAGCAACTTAGCCAGTGATGCTGGAGCACTGGGATGGTTTCAGATGCTTGGAGCAAAGACAGAAAGAAGACACTCTGCTCTGCAGGGATCTGGGGCAGAAATCTGTGCTCATTACAGACATCCTCCCACTGCCCTTTGCTTCCTCCAAACTGCCATATCACCCTCCATTCTGAAGTATGATTACCCAGTTTTTCAGGTTGAAAACTTAAAAATGGTGATTAAAAATGAGGAATTTCATGCAGAGAAAGAGGCAGGCAAGGTGTCCAATCTGAATTTTACTGAGTTCAGAGCAAGCATTTGACTGAACCAACATGGTTCAGGTCTCCAGAGGTCTGATTTGGAGACAATTAAACACAAAAAAAACCACTGAATGGCACCAGATTGGAGTACTGGAATCCAGCTCTTCTCTCCACCCAGCTGTCCAAGTGCTTGTCTAACAGAGTTTTGAAAAGCTGTGCTATCCTCTTTCTTCTCCACCACATAAAACCCTTTTGGTTTTGCCACATCTCTTGTATTATTAAACCTTTCTTCTCATACTTTTATGCCTCCAGATATCTTTTATAGTAAAACTCATATGCTCTCAAAAGAATAAAATACAAATTAAGGCCTGGAGAAATTATTTTTTTTTCTATCTTGGAAATCTGAGCTACTTTGAGTGACACTATTTTCTTTCATTTTGTGCAGGTAGCAAGTCTTTTATTAAACACAGGTGCCCAAAAATTCATCCTAATGCACGGCAGGAACTTGAATGAGCATGTCCTGGGGATAATTCTAGCCTTCAGAGCTGGTAGTTACTGTACATACTTGTCTGATTAATTCCTCTTGACTTACAAAGGTATCCATCGTGTCACAATGAATGATCTATGAAGCACACCATACCTGAAACCTTCCCCTCCCCAAGTCATTTCCTCAGCATCTAAAACCAGCTCTTATCGCTTGTAATCAGTAATTAATAACAAAGCATTCTCACTAGTGCAATTTTTCTGCTAAGGTTAATGTAATTTTTCATCCCAGGCCAGCTGCTGTTTTATGACTTCCAGGCACGAGAGTTAAGTAATGTCTCTGCATAAGAAGTCATCCACAGAGTAAATCAATTATCTCCTCTTTCATCAGCAGGCATTTTGCTGCAGCAAATGAGGCTAATTACATATGAAGTTGTTGTTTACCAACAGGAGTAGGTACCTAAAGTTTGGCATTGCCCGTCAACTGTTCTTCCTTATGTCTCCATGCTTTACCTTTCCTATTAAGGAGTTTTTAATCTATGATCAATCAAATACTGTGATTATGAGCCGTACTTACCATGCTGTTATCATCTGCACAGATTTGCCTACAAAGATCAGCATCAATCACACAACATATGTTTTCAGTACTGGTAGAAAGTCTGGGCCACTTCTTGCCCTTGAAAAGGACACATACATATTTATGACTCTGTTGCAAAGCATCAATAACTTCTAACATACTGTTCTTTATATAAACTGCATTATTTCTCAGATTCAAAAGTTCACTTCCCAGGACAGCCATATGGCTGTCGCAAGGAAGAAATCTGAAACCCAGAACATATCTACATGAAAACTGGAGAAAAAATAATGGATAGCACTCGTGCACAGTGCTGGTGTAATTTTCTTGTCTTACTGGAATTAGCCTAGTGACTCTAGAGATCTACTTTTTTTCCTCCCCTTTCTGACTGGTATAATAATTGCTAGTCATCACAGGCTTTTCTTGCATGATATAGCTGACAAAAAAGCAAGTCTGGCTCAAGACACTCATGACCCACAGGTTGTGCTCTGGAAGAGTATCATGAATTTTTTTATCTTTCTTGTAGTCTGGTCACTTGCTGCTGAAAACAAACCACCAGGTGAACTGGACCTCTCATCCTACTCAATGGCTGTTGTGTTCAAGAGAATGAGGAGCCAGAGCATACTGAAACAAACTGCAGAGCTCAGAGCCTCAGGCTCATCAAGGACAGCAATAATGGGTCCTAAGCACTGGAACCTTTGATACAAAGTGCTGTGGATGATGTGTACACAGAGCTCAGACCACAAAGCTCACCACAAACCTCTGTCCAGGAATGGGTAAAGCCCCAAGAGTCATCCTAGGGAGTGGAAATCAGTTGAAGATAGCAAACTACAACCCAGGTGGGTGATGTGGGCTGAACTGGGCTGGGATTTGCTCGTGCTATCCAGGCAGTCTAAGCCACAGATAATCACAGAGCAGGTCCCAAAAAGCATTTGTGGCCTGAAGAGACTGAGGATGTATAAACACTGTCTGCAAGGCAACAGTTCACTTAGCTCCCTTCTCCTGGTGGGAAGGAGAGAAGGGGGAAAAATAGAATAAAAACAATGGGTCATTTTGGAATGACTGCACCAAACCAGTCCAATATAATTTCATAATGCAAAGGCAACAAACACCTGCTCTACAGCTCTGACTCACCAGCAAATCACTACACCTGATTCCAGCTACAGCAAAAACAAGACACCTCTCCTTGACAAAAAGAAATTGGCAAACGCAAACATTTAGCAAAACAGTCAGGTGGATTCATTAGTTAGGCAATGTCAAACTAGAAACTGAAACAAACTCATCCTTGAATTTGATGGATTTGATCCATGTGTATCTGATGGATACAGAACTTTATCTCTCCTGTGCTCCTCTCAGAAGTCTAGACAATTAGACTAAGCAATGGTGCTACCTGCATTTAATGAGAATTAAATGTTCATCTTGACAACTAGAAGACAAAAATCTAACATTAAAGATGCAATTATTTCTCATTCCTCTAACATTTCTATTTTGGTTTGAAGCTTCTTGTAATTCAGCAGCACACTCTCTACACTGAATAGATCAATGTTAACCATGAAAGTGTGAGCAATGTTACACAATTCTGAACTTCTGGTGACTCCAGCTCATGGGCTGACCCACAATTATCTGTTATTCTTGGAGCAGTGGAGCAGTACACAGCTATGTAAATTATAAGACACAGTTGTATATGTTGTCTTCTAAGAATATGTCTTGCAAGTATTTAGTTTACCCACATTCTTAAATTCCTGCGTTTTCATATTCACTAAAAACCCCACTAAATCTACCCAAGATAAAATATGAGCTTATGTCTCATTCCTGCAGGGCCCTTCATCTATGTTCCTTTACATCTAGATTCTCTCCTTTGCCATTTGTTTTGTGATTGAATCCTCCTTCTCTTTCCATTTATAATTACATGGCTTTTTAATAAACTCATTAAATAAACAATCCATTTCAGCCCTCAAAATTTGCCACTGGTATCTCTGCAGCTTAATACTAAATCTCCACCTAAAAATGAAAGACAAAACAACAGATAACAGGGCCTAAGACGTGCTGCACATTGCCTGCTGTGTATGAGGAAGCCTGGAAATTCACTTACTCAGTGTAAATCCAGTTCAGTTATATTGACTTTTCTTTCCCTCGTGGTATATTAGTGCCCATGAAAAATCTTGCAGTGAAAGCCCTAGAGAAGAAATCTTTTGTCCACAGACAAATGCACTTCCCATTTTCTGCTTTATTACCACAGGCAAAAGAGCAAACGTGTTATTCTTACTTTTACAATAATCACAAGGCCAGACACCCAGCTAAGGCATAAATCCGACACGGGCTTTGTCATGGACACTTTCTCAAGTCCTAATTTAAGTGCTATCTCTATCCATTTGTCCTCTCTTTCTCCACTCAACATAGGAACAGTTACAATTTATCCTCTGATAATCTGACTGCAATCCTAACATTCAGATCCTACAAATCACCAAGTGACCCATTCAGTCACCTGCAGATCATTGCTACATTTGAGTTTCCTGAAGCCAAATCTTTGTCTGTCTTTTTTTTATTATTATTGTTATTTTTTATTTTTTCCTTCTCTTCTTCTTCCCTTTCCTTTTCACAACTATTCACAAGGCCAAAAAATGATTCAAGAGACAAATGATGGTGTCTGCAAACAACTCAAGTAATCCATAGAAGGAAACAACAGGCCAGCATCAGAGAGGCTGTTCTATGTCAACATATTAAATAACCACAGTCAAACTCTCAGCTGGTGTAAATCAACCTGTCTCCATCTGGTTTTATGAGGGCAGTGCAACTTGATATTAAACACAGAGTAGAAAAACCTTATTCATGTTAAACTACAGCAACCAAAATCCCAGTGGGTATTGACCCTATCTGACACCTATTTCAGTCAATTGCCAAACTCTCATCTCCCCAGGCAGGGAACAGCCAGGAGCACACAGAATGCAAGGCAGAATGGGCCCTTAATACATCTCAAATTTAAAGTTTCCTACCCTTTAAAAAAATCACAGCTACACCTAGCCTGTAGTAATCCAAAACCATAGCTTCAGGGCATCTTTCAGTGGCCTAAGCTTGGTGTTTAAATTGCACATATTACTTTGAACTTCAAATATCTGCTCAATCAGCTCTGCTGCTGCTCTGAGGCAGCAAAGCTGAGTGCCAGAGAGTTTCTGTGATGACACACACAGCCACTGGCACCCAGGAGAGAAATGTGAATTCACAATATCAGGAGTCCAACAGGTTCTGATAGTCAGAAATTAAATATCTAACTGTTCACATCACCTAGATTAGTAAGAGAGAGATTTTGGCCAAAAATGTCTTTGTAAAATCAAAAATTGGTTTGGGCTGGAAGAAATCTCAAAAATGAAATCATCTTGTTCCAACTGCCATGAGTAGGGACACCTTCCCCTAGAGCTTCCATCCAGCCAGCCTTTTCTTCTTGCTTATTTATCATATACTGACTCCTGAGCTGACTTTACAAAAGGCTGATTGCAACTGCTTCAAGCAAGGAAACATGAGAGATCTGATCTTCATCTCCCCACCCTTGCAAGTACAGGTGTCCCCTTGAGGAACAAGCACCCTCCTGCCAAAATACACTACAGTCTCTAATCTGCCACTTTAAGAAAGGTGAGACCTCTTTGGGCACAAATGGAAAAAAAACAACAAAATGGATGAACCATATAGCTTATGAAGTATTCTAGGTGTCATCTCCAACTTCTTGTTTCCTCTGGTAGACTCTACTCACTGCCTTTTCTTGTTACTTTTTCCCAGATTGCATACACCCATTTGTCTGTTCCTCTGGTACTGAGGGCAGCATGCAAAACCCCTTCCAAAATCAAGCACCGACTAAAAACAAAGAAAGAAACAAAAATTAAAAGCTTAATAAAAACAGGTATCAGCAAGCTGATGGAAACACTTCTTCATAAAAAACATCAATAACAACAAATATCTTTAGTTCAATATCAGCTGCCAGAACTGTTGAACTCCCTCAAACATTGACATTGGCTGGCTCACAGGTGAGCCCAGAAAGGGATGCTAATGGTTCACTTGGTCAAGGTACACAGAAAGGAAGGAGCTGCCAGCTATGTCTCCTGCTTCAAGAAGCTCAGGAAATCCTTTCAGTTGTCCAAGTTTGCAAGGGCTCTGGGATTATAGCCCTGCAGTTGAAGGGGATGTTTCTTTCCTACAGCTTGGCCTTTAATAGTGTTAAAGGGCAAAAGGTCTTGACTGACACACAGCATACCCCAGAGAGACTAATTTCCTTTACCTTCTCCTCTTGAACATCTGCAAAGTGTCTTTAAATTTGACCTGCAAACGCTAATAGTTTTCCCTTGCAGCACTGGATTATTCTTCTTCAGGGCTTCTGCATGCGCTTCCCATTTATGCAATGCTGACTCCCATAATGGTCAATAAAGGGCAGTATAACAGAATGACAAACTTATGTTCCCAGCCATGTCCAGAATTTGAATTGAATTAGAAAGTCAGCCTGTGTTCATAAAAACAACATTAACAAGCAAATGGAGCTTTACTGTGCTTCATAACCCATATAACATATCTTTGGGTTGCTGTCAATTCTTTATGTAAATACTTTAAATCCCTCAGACTTCGTTTTTGCACAGTATATAGTGAGTCTCTTCATAATCAAATAGTATTTAAAACATTTATTGCCTTGCTAAGTCTAACAAGTTAGATTTACTGGGATAGTCACTTTCCCTAATAGCCAATTTAGTGAAACTCAATGTATTCATTGATGGATAAATATATAATAGGTGGTTGTTAAACTTTAATAAATATGTTTAATAGTCAGCTGGCATTTTCTCTCAATGGCAGCACTTCCTCTCAGCTGCCAACAGGAAATGCTTCTCCTGAATGTGCCAATTCAGCCCACATGTAGGGAATAAATTGATCTAGAGGAGCAAACAGGAGCATGAATTTCAGGTCGATTTCTTATGCTGCTTGTCACAAGAAGAGCATAACTGACGTTATTGCTCTGAAGTCCTAAGCTCCCATCAAAACAGTCAGGTGTTGAATAGCACACAGTGTAAGGAAGAACATGAGCTACAGTGTTTGTCTAGACTCTATAAAAGCCACGGACCAGGACAGGAAAGGCAGCTGGCTACCTTAAAAGTCATATAAATGATATTCATGTATTATTATTCCAATTTACAGTCTTACTGCACTCCTTGTCTCATGTAGATCATGTCACATTCCTCACCCCACCCTGCCAGTCTGTGTCAATACTATGCCTCGGCTTCTAGCTAGGTATCCTTTTAAGGCTTTTCGGTACTGAAGAAAATATTTTGGAGGAATCCACATCATTAAGATGACTAAAAGCCTTTAAAAATCAGGCTTTTAACTCTAACTGTAGAAGGTGATAGCTAAACCCTGCCGGTTCCAGGATTAGTTTTCCTGAATGAAGGGAGCTGTTGCACGTAAATAAGAAAACCAGACCAAAATATTATCAAAAGAGACTGTATGCTGGACTGGGAAGCTTAATTATAGCCAGAAGACACTCACCTGGGTGGGATTGTACAGTTCCTGGAGTGGGCTTCTGGATCCTTTCCGACAGCAAATGTCCATCCCGAATGGATTTCTACGCATAACTGCAAGGGGAAATTGAAATTAGTACAGGTTAGCAACACTGGCTAGCAGAAAGCAATTGCAATACCTACAGCAAGAAAAGATTTTCTGACAGGTCATAGGATTCTAGACAGTGTTGTCACTTAACTCCTGATTTTCCTTTCCCTAGCAATTACAAGAGCTTAATCCTTTATTATGGAAGTTACTGAAAATGAAAGCTCCCTTTTAAAAGTTGTTATGCAACAACTGTCAGTTTGGATGCACAAAATTTCAAGCATGGGGACCAAAGCAACCCAATTTTCAGCAGTGCCAGACACCTGCTTCTCTGACCACCAGGAAGGGGTTGAATGGATTCCTATAATCAGCATCTCTGAGAGGCAACGTCTGAGCCTCTCTCAGCCTAAACACGGATGTACACAGGGACCTCATATAAAAGTGCACGATTTTAAAGCTTTTGGGCTAACTCTTCTGTTTCTCCTAGAACAGATACTCATCAGTACACAACACACTCACTACAATATCACAATGCCATAAAAATCAAACACTGCTGCCCTTCTTGCCACAATTTTGCTTTACATATTACAACTGGGAATTTGACTGATTCACAGAACAACATGCATTGTGTTATACCATTAAAGACCAGCTGGCTTTCAAACCAAATGCTTTGTCACAGGCCTGATCAAGGAGCATTTTGGATGACAAATTTTTCAGGAGAGTTGCTGGCCTGAGCCCCAGGGATGCAGACCATCAGCTTCAAGTTAGACCTCTGTGGCCATAAAACCCAGTAAGAGGACATTCAGCTCCACCTTCTCTAGTCAGGAGGAAAGCAAGAGCTTGCTGTGCTTCTTATCTCACATCGCCCATATCATCCCGCTGCTAACACTCTCCTGCCCCCAGTTTG
Organism: Chloebia gouldiae; assembly: GCA_003676055.1. Lineage (NCBI taxonomy): Eukaryota > Metazoa > Chordata > Aves > Passeriformes > Passeridae > Chloebia > Chloebia gouldiae. The sequence goes on from QUSF01000028.1 coordinate 6,600,190, forward strand.
CCCTGGGAACTACAGAAGGAGCATCAGGCTGTCAGACACCCACATCCAGCATCGCAGCAGGGGAAAACCTGTCTCATCAACATTTGATTAAGACATAACCAAAAAAAAAAAAAAAAAAGGAAAAAAAGAGATGTTCCTGCTGGGAACATCATGTTAAGCTGAGTCAGGCATGCTTTTATCACCTCTTGACACATTTTGTAACCAGAAACTATTGAATGTCCTAAAACAATGGAGCTGCACCACTTGCAGACATGTTAGTATGGGATTCAAGCCAAGTCAGAGAATACAGTCCAGTAATGTTTTAATATTGAGGCCTAATATCATAATTGATACATCAAGTAATATAAACCACAGAAAACTGTACACAGTCCAATCTGGAAACATAATTGATTCCTTCACTCACTTCATATCTATTTTTCAATAGGAGGTAATTATCTAATAACATGCTGAGTTGCTTTTTTCCTAAGCAGACAGATTCCACAGGTCTTGTGGCAGGAGGCAGACATACTCAGTAAACCAACTGGCTTCAATTTTCTTCACAATTAGGACAGTAATGTAAGTAGAGGCAATAATTTTATTTGACACATTTAAACACCTGACAAAATTCTGAGCATTTTTAGTCATGCAGACAAGTTTTGCGATTCCTCCATTTCTGTGCTAATGTGCCTTTTTAAAAGATAACTCACAATGTGTTTTAAAAAGTTAAAACTTTAAAAAAAATTCACAGTAACATCAGCTTCCAAAGCCTGGAAGTGGTTCTAGGAATAAAATGTTCAAGTGAGGATGCGAGACATCCAGCAGCCGTTCTAATTACAGAGCTCCTGTCCACCCCATCCCCCTCCATGCTCTTGCACCAGAACATTGCCCAGAGAAGCTTACAAAGTAATTTTGTAGCCCCTTCTTCAAAAAAGAAACCTTTCCAAAATGAAGCCTTCTACTCAAGAGTAAAGCACATTAAAACACCACAGCAGGGGGAAAGGGAGAGGGGAACATTTTAGGGTATACAGCTCATTAGACTGTGATTAACTAGGTCCTGCAACACTGATGCTTTGTTCTAAAATGAAGAAAAATAACAATTCTAGTGTGGTGTTCCCTAACTTGTTATTTCACTTTTCATTCCCATTAAATACAGTAAAAAGTACAGTGCATAAGTGTATCCATCCCTTTCTACTTCACTTAGCCAGCAGGTATCAACACTTCATATGCAGCAGTTAACAGTAATAAAGATTAAATTATTTACAGAACATGAAAGATTTGTTTCCAGATGTAAACAGATAGTAGAAAAAGCTATCTCCCCAGCAAAAGCTAAATGCTAATGTAGAGCCTTAATCATAGAGGTGATTAAGCCTATTTTATAATTTCCAGTATTACTTAATTTGTTTTGTTTTTTCAATAAAGCCTTTAGAATCAGACTGTGGAGTTAGCATAGCAACACTGCACTTGGTTTCCTATTTATTGGTGCCGGGAACAGCACCCCCTGGTACAACTGTACACAGCACATCTGTGCACACCTGGAAAGTACTTGTGCCTGGAATTTTACTGCAGCATCAAAAGAAAGGTGAATACTCCCCTCTCCACAGCAGAAATCCCATCTGCACTGTTTGTACAACTGTCCTCAAGTGAATAGCTATCAGGAATGTTTTTATATAGTTCAAAACACTTTCTGGCATGTCTGTGGGCACACTTAACCTCTCAGGGCTCCTGCAACACTTTTTCTATCATCTCAGCTTCTCTGAGGCAGTGCTTCATTATGCCAATGACAAAACCTTTTGGGCCTGAATCTCACCTATAGCAATCTGCAGTAAGAAAAACTGTAGTATGGAGGTAACTGCAGCTCTACTGATTTTAAAAACACTTTTGCTAAGGATCTGTCACACCACTGTGGAAGTGAAAATTAAAAAAAAAAAAAAAATCAAACCCTTTATCCCCACCAAATCTCATTAGCATAGTAAATATCTAAATCTACATTTTATGGCTTGGGCTGTTTTCCATACATAATTATGGCTAATTATAATCTAATGACAAGTACTGCATATGCATGGCTCCAAGAATTGTTCAAAAGATCACATTCATGCACACCAACAGTGTGAAGCAGCTGACAAAGAAATTTAGAATTGTCTAGGTTGTTAAAGACCTTTAAGATCAGCAGCATTCAGTGTCTTTAATGATTCAAGAGTAGTGTTAATACTGCAAGTTCTGGAAGAACATGAATCCCCTGAATTTAGCCAGGAGTGTTAGCAACTGGATGAATCATGAGTTTGTTACTTAAATACAAGAGGTGTAAAAACAAGACCTTTGTTCCATCCCCAGGAATGATTTGTCAAAAATGCAGCCTTGGCCCATCTTGCTAAACTATGTATGGAACCACTAGTTATGAATCCAATAAGGCATTTTGTAGAGGATACTATCTAGGCACCAAATTTCAATTTCTCAAAAGAGGAAGATTAACAGCCCTGCCTATCAACACAACAATCAGCTGTGCATACATAGAGAGGGGTGTGTAGGCTTTAAATAATCTCAGAAGTATCTGTGTACAGCTTCAACTTCCAGAAAACTCCATTTAGACCCACCAGTACCAAGAGCAGGAATCTGACCTTTGAGTTTCAGCACACTTAGGACAAGAATACTGAAGATCATTCACATGCAAACACGTGATGGTAACCTTCAAAGACCCTATCTCAGAATTGGAGACCTCTGGAAAAAATACTGAATATAGGAAGCCGCATAAATACAATTTCTGCCTCTCCCCATCAGGAGCTACAGAAAACTAAGACAGGGACATGGTAGCACTTCTATTGGGAGATTACTGGCCTAAAATTAATGTGAGCACTGTAACTACCTAGAAAAAGTGAAAGGGGGTCAGACGGAAATCATGAGAACCAAGAGTTTTGGAGACTGAAAGCAATAAAGGTGACCTTCTTACAGTGTCAGAAGGGCAAATCAAACAATTCTCACAAGTCTGTGTGGAATTAAGTCCCAGAGGAGATTTTGCTGCAAGAGACACACAAAATAACTGCCACTTCTTCATCAGCACTGAGAGAGACAAACAAGTGGCAGGCATTTCAAGGATGGGTGCCTGTATTCAGCAGCCATCTCTATCAGTACCATTCTACTATCTCATAGATGTCTGAGGCTCCAGTTTCCAAGACTTCTGAATATTAAAAGGTACCTGGCTGCTATCTAGCAACTGCTTCCCTATTTGGCAACATTCAATTTACATTGCTTGGACTACTCTAATTACTGGCATGATAACAAAAGCCAAATGTAAAAAATTTACCTCTGTTCACTGCCTCTTAAATTAAGTCTCATATTACAAATATTTGAGAAAGGTTCTGAGGACATATTAATATTTAACTTTTCATTACACTGGTCTAAAGCACAAAGAACAAAATTCCCTAATACAGCATTGCTTAAAGCTGACATACATCATTCATTCCTCCTATTGGGATGCAAGTTTTCCCCACTGAGAAGGAAACATTATGCACTGGCAGCAGTATGGTGAGACTCCAGTTGATGATCAGATCCTGTTCTTTTTTGAAAGAAATAAGCCAAATATATTCCCCTTTTTGGTCTGATTGCTCTTCATTTTTGGTCTGATTTCTGCATGATAGGCTGAAAATGGTTGCTTCTTTTGGCTGAAGTACACTGCTCTCCAGCTAATCCATCGGCTCTCCTCCTGCCCAACCACGCCTAATTTCAGGCCAGAGTTAATGCATTCCATGGAATATCTTCTGGACAGCAAAGAGCAGGTACATAACATAGTAGCTTTTACTTGGGCTGTAACCCACTGGGTTAGGGCTGACCATTCACCTAAACATTCCCTACCCAACCGAGACAGAAAAATCACAGCCACTTGGTAGTGGCAAGTTAGCAGCACCAAAATGCTGCCATCTCTAGCCATGTTTACACAAGCTACTGCCTTTAAACTTCCTGAATTTTTTAAATCAAAGCAAAAATATATAATTATACCTATACTGAAAATTCAGAGATTCTCTTCAGCTAAAGACCTGGATGTGTTTTTTTCTTGCATAGATGTCTGCTATAATCCCAAAGCAACACAGAAAATCACTTCTATTTGGTATAGAGGATGAAGCACTGGAATACATATTAAAGTATTATACCAAACACCTTAACCACAGTGAGACATCCATAGCCCAGTTGTAAACATTCTTCTGTAAATGGTATTATGAAACAATGCTCTGTCTGCACTGGTAAGAATTATGCTCAAGGCAAGCTGGTCATATCCAAACACAAATCAAGCAAAGTTCAATCCAACATTTTGCACATCCAATGTTCTTGAAGCATGATAACACTCAGGGCAGAGTTGAACTAAGTGACCCAAGGAAGTAGTCCTTTCTCAGAGTTCAGAGGTTTGGGACTGATTTTGGTTTTTTATTGTTCAGTCTGGAATATCTTGTCCTCATACCTTTCCAACAGTTAGCGAAAATCATGCTGAACAAGCTTGTGATTAGTAAACAGCTCGTTCTGCTTCAGGAAAACGAGTCTTCCATAATAATTTACAACAATTTGCTCTGCAAGACTTCAGCCAAGTTTAAATCACGGGCAAAATAGGAAACTCAGCAGCAAGAAGTCTAACTAATTTCAAATGTCATTAAAATTCCTATGCTCCCTTCTACTGAGTAATCAGGCTAAGGATACCAAATGGTATGAAAGGGTTAATTTTTAATCAGCAACCAGGAACATGAGGAGTGAATGCAAAAGCTTGAGTAAGGAGACCTTGAGATAGCTCTCCAGGCAATGATTTATGAACACTAATCCTTCAGCAGGGGTTCACAAAGATCAATGGATTGATAGCAACATCTGAGGCCTTTGCTGCATTCAGCTCAGGATTTTAGACTAAATTATTGGTCCTTCATCTGGAGACCACAGGTAAAAGGATTTATGACTAAACTCTTGTCTGGTCTCTTTTGATTTCTTAAGGCAGCATTGCAGCTTTCTTCCCTGGAGATTGAGAGATCTATTTTTAGAAAGTAATAATCAGATTAGACATTGTATATAAGTATGCCGAAGTCTTAAACCCAGAGAATGTGACAACTCTTCTGTTTATCAATGGAGAGTAGATTTTACCTTACACCAGACATTAACTATAAAAACAAGGGTTTACTTAGCTTGAGAAACAAACAAAAATGAGTACAACAAAAGCAAAGGGTAAAAAATAAAGAAGTGATCACACTTAGTGAAATTATTCTAGCTGAGAAGAACAGGAAAGCTGCCAGATATGGGGCCAGGGACCAGAAAAGTAACAGTCCTCACTTCCCAGGTCAGAAAAGTAGAGACAAAGACCCTAAAAACTTCCACCAAACCAATTAGTTGCTACATTCTGAATTCACATTAGGAAGTGAGATTTCTATAAACTACAAATTTAAGCTCCTACAATTAACAGAGAGCCACACCTGCAGAGATGTGCCACCCCAAGGAGCTCTGGAGGTGGCTCCTCTCCTTTCCACTGACCAGCAATCCTAAATCGTTGAGGTTATGTGAAATAAATCCTGGTGCAGTAAGGAATTGAATCTCAACATTAGTTTCTTGGCTCTAATAACTAATTACAAATGTTGTAAATGCCCTCCAAAGAATAGAGAGATATTTAATTCCTTTTTTTCCTTTAGACAGTTTTCCAGAAACAAATTTGTATTTTATCCTGTTTGTTCTCAGATTAGCATGGGTATGAATTTAATTTGGCACAGTGGGGAAGTTAATATCCTTGGATGAAATTATGCAGAGACTTAGATCCTTGGTCACCCTACAGACATTGCATGTGGCATAAATTATCACACCACCTTCCCTGTTAATGAACAATGAGAAACTTTTTTCCAATAATAAAAAAAAATGTTAATCTATACAGCATTTCTTTAGAAGTCTCAAAAACTTATCCACAAACCTAAATCAAGAGACTTTTCCACAGGCTAAACAAGAGAGAGAGCTCTCTTGTTTATCTCAAACACACAGGCTTCTTTAAAAGCTGCAAGTTTTTGTGGGTGCACACTACAAACTATATTAGACTTGGTCTGAACTCTTCTGATACAACCTTTTCTCTGGCGTGAAATGCAGATCTGGGGGCATCACAATATTTCACAGGTCCATTCTGGATGGATCAGTGACCATCTCAGCTGTCTGCTCACCTCTGAGAATGCTGTAATTTATGTCATCAATTAACAAAGCCAGATGTCACAAAATATTGATCCATATAGTATATTTCTTTTCTCACTGAAGTACTTCTAAGTGTTCATAAATAATTTTTTTTTTTGTCATCTACATCAAGTTAAGAATTTGTTTCCTTTTTTTTCTCATCTCAAATGCAACTTTCTACAAATGAAGTTAGAAGCTTAGGAATTATGACTTGAAATATATGTATTTCACAAACACGTGCATTATGAATTTGCATGAAGGGACACTGTGGATCCAGTACATCAAATGCAAAATAAAACTCTTTTTGGACATTACACTTTTTCCTACTTTTCCATTACAAGTCAAGCATGTGTTCTGCCAAATGAGACTGCAATAATCTGGGAAGGTGGGAAGATTTTTAATGAGGTTACAGGTTTCAAAATATGCCTTCCTCCAACTTCTAGATACTGCAACAACATCAGCAGGCATATCTGTTGCTGGATTGTCATCATAGCAAAGAGCTACATTTCCTACTCTAGTTTTCTTATCAGCCTAGTTTTCAAGGTTGTGGATAGTTGGTTATATCCCATCTCTCTCATGTAAGTTCAAAAGAAAACTGTGTAAATGTAGATAGGTCCGGGGGAAAAAAAAGCTGTACATTTACATTGTCCTAAAATTATAAGAAGCTGGATTTCTTTTTCTACTTTCCCAGATGGACTACTTCCATCACACTGGTAGTACTAATCTACTTCACAAAAGTGATTTATGAGCTCACAAAAAAAGAAAAAAAAAAAGAGAGAGAGAAAAACCTTTAAAGGAGGAAGGTTTCTTTAGAAAGCTGTAATTTTAAAAGCATTTATCTTGACTCACAGTCAAAATGAAAAGGACGTCTACGGCAGCTGCAGTCTATTTGAGCTACTGTTTCTTTGCTATTCTTCAACAGATGTGCACAGAAGATGAAACACAAAATCATATTTGCAATGGATATACTGAAATGCACAGCAAGTCTTCTCACAAGCCAAGCAGAACAGAAAATAGAGCTGCAGCAGTCTTTTTAACCTAGAGCAATGAAAAGCTCAAACTAGTGGTGTCTGAACTTGAGGCAGAAGCAGTGCTCACACACATATGCACACCTGATCTGACAAACAGAAACCAAGGGACCCAGGTCATTCATCTCCTAGCAACATGTCCAGATAGACCAAGGTTTACCACCTCTGAAGCAGTGCCCCCGGTTCTTTAGCGCAGTCACAGGCCCCTGATACTTTACTGTGATTTATGAGCAACAATTTTCTTTACAAAAAAGATGCACTAAAGAATTCGATAAGCAGAAAAGAAAGTATGAAATCCTGCAGTAATCGCTTCCAGAGCAGTCATTCATTATGGCAAAGAGGATTATGACTGCAGCTTGTTGGATAAGCAGATGAGCTCCCACAAATTAAGGATGCATCTCCCTTGGCAATGTGAAGGACAAATGCTGATATTAAACGGAAGAAAGTATCACAGACAGCAAAGGCCTGATTCTGCGATTTGAAAGCTGTCCAAACTAATAATTAATACACAGCTGGACTTACTGCCTTATTCCAAGAGTTTATTCTGTCTAATACTTCTAAACTCCAAGTAATCCCAAGGCACAGAGACGCAATGGGTTTCTTTGCAAGATCTTTTACTTTCCCAGCAGCTGTTCATTGCCTCAGCTGACTGGGATCAGCGCAGCTCAAGGTCTGTAGAGCAATGCTGGCCCCACATCCTGCCCCAATGGACCACGGAAGTTCTCCACCACTCCTGCCTTCTTCCAGCAGGATCCACACAGGATCTGCAGAGAGAGGCTGGGAAGCTGCTTTCACACGCCTTTCTCTCCATCAGCAATGAGTGTACACGGATAATATTGCTTTCAGATGTAGGAATCCCCTCATGTGGCACTTCTGAAACACCCCAAACCACAGACCCTGCACAACATTTTACATATGAATAAGACATTGTCAGCTCCCTCAGACCCAGACTGCACCTCACCACTCAGAAGAGTAAAATACACATTAGCACTATAAAACTTCATCTCAATTAGCATAATCTGTATTTCCATTATAGAGCCCAGCTTTACAGCCAACGCAGGGTGAGGCACTGAGCACTCTGGATCTGTCTTTCTTTGAGAAGAAATTCTCAAAACACAAGAAAACCATTCAGCATGGCAAATGCACAAGGTCTCAGTGCCTGCTTATCTTTAAGTGGTCCTCCTCCCTTCCTCCGTCTCCTTCCACTGCCCCCATCATTTCAATTACTTTAATTAAAACCCTTTGATGATCTTTCATCTACAGTGAGGAACTGCAGCCATGCCTCACACATACACAAGTGGATGAGCCAAGTATACCAACTCCACCTCCTGAAGGCACACCCCAGAGGAAAATGAAGTGAACAAGGAATGATTTTTCTGTGATTTTACATTCAATGAGAGCATTCAAAGGGGAACCAGAACAGGCAGTTGTTGTAAAAGACACATATTCTGGTATCACTGACAAATAGGATAAATTATACATTTTAAATTGACTGGGACTCTCCCTCCAAAATAATATGGATATACTATATGCATATAAAAGCAACATGCACAAATAGCATGAGGCCATTATGCAAGTAATTTTCCTCTGAATTAGATGTGAATGAAGGAATCACACAGCACTTCAACATGTAGTTTCTAAGGCTCCAGAACACTGGATACCTATGTGACCTCTACTGGTAATAACAGTATTTAATAATTAGCATGCAAAATACTAAGCTTTGCTTTCAGTAAAATAGCCTGCCAACTGCATTGAGAAACCATGTTAGTGTTGCCGTTGGTGTCCAATAAGTAGCTAAAATCCAGGATCTCTCTGACAATATTCTTTAGGAGACAAGCAGCAAAACTGCTTGACATAGCCATGGACTCAAAAAGTTCTTCTGTAGGGAACAAATGCTGTTCTTGCCATTGTGACATCTCATGCAGAGAAGGACAGAAAGAGCAGGAAAGGAAAGAAAGGAAAGCACCCTTTTCAGAAGATTTTCCTAAAATAATTTCCAACTAAGCAACAGTTCACCTTCCAGAAAGACAACTAATCTTGTTTCTAAATTTGGCAGAAAATACACCTTGAGAAACTGATTTGACGTAAAATTTTCCTCCTCAGCCACACCCTTTTGCTAAGTTGATGTGACGTATCTGCACCTTCCAGCCACTTGATCTTGTGGTACATCTGTCTCCTCACCTCTATGCACATAACTTATGATCAAGGCACCTTCTAACTTCCCTTTAATATGTGACAAGTTTTCTGGGCACTTCACCACTCCTTCCTTTCTTCTGAACACACTCAAAGCTAACACTGCAGCTTGTTCACACCAGGGTGCCCCACATCACACTGCACCACAGTAAAAGCTGTGGTAAAGTGCCACCTCCCCTTGCTGGCCCTGTCCTCCACCCTCAGGTGCTCTCCTGTGTGCCAGGCAGCAGGCAAGCCAGCTGGTGAACCATCACCCTCAAGCCTTTCCAGACCTCACTTCCAACAAAAAAGGGTCCTCTACTAAGTAAGCATCACCTAAACTTTATTCCTCTGTGCATTCACTGCTGCTAGATGACTAAAGCCAGGCTGCCACCCAAGTCACTGGGTATTCACAATTCTGCATTAATGATTTGCAGGTATCTTCCTCTCCATTTACCACTGCCCTAGCTTTTCCAACCTCCCTAAATCTGATCAATAAATAAGTATGTTTTGTTCTGGATGATACATTAGAATACTTAACAAGCATCAGCCCAAAATCTGGTCTCCCAGGGATCCCATGAGAAATATATCTGCTTAGTGATGATTTCCCAGTTACAGCTATTTTAAAAAACTGTTCAAAGTTTTTAAAATCAGTAATGTGTGGAAAATTGACATGAATTCACTTGTCAATTTAACTTTTGGGTTGTTCATTCCCATATCACCTGTATATAGCAGTAATTCTGACATTCAAATATTGTATCATTAAAACAAAGACGGTCATCAGCTTGGAGCATTAATTTAAAAACATTTATTTCTGAGAATATATTTAGGCTCATAGCCCGTCTTTAACCTTCCAAGGCTGCAGAGAAGGCTTCTGTGATGTATTACAGTCTTGTTTTGCTCTCAACTATGTACAGGTTAATTTTATCACAGATTCTTGAAAGCTGAAACATGGAAACTGCATTTTAATTGAAAGTACTTTACACTTTTAGCTTTAAAATATAGAGCAGAATAAAAATTACAGTCTAAGTGATGCTTTCTCCAGCCACAGAGCTGAATGGCAGATTGTTCCCTCCTGATCACTCTTATCTCAGATGGCTGCTGCTTTTGGGGCAATTCTTACACTTTATTCTGAAAACTCCATTTGTCTTCATTAAATATTAATCAGCCTTTACCAAGGACTATATATAAAAACTGTGTTAAATAACAGAACACAACAAGTGAAGAAAGAAAAAAGAGCTGATTTCATTTCAAATTTACAGTAAGGGTTTGCCACATATTATCCCTTCCCAAGCTGAGATAAATCAGCTCCATGAACTGAAACAGATCTCTGGTCTTCTGCATGGTTTGGAATTGCACCTGAACTGTGAAAGGTGAAAGGAAGATTTACTGAGATAGACTGCCTGAGTCCTCAGCAGGCAAAGCAGTGTAATCATTTTATTCAGCTGGGAAGGACACCATTTGTGTGCTTACATGGAGCTACTAGTGCAAGTATGATATGAGTGACTAGATTACACCCATACATGACTGAGTATATACTTGCATTATTGATGTTGAAACAGCAAACCAATGTTTAATCCACTGCCAGATGCAGGTTTGTTTGGTTTTTTTTATTTTGCAAACAATTTTCAAAAGTTGTAACATGCTGCATTATGTTCTATTATTCAAATCCAACAATAAAATGCCAGTTATTTTGGTTTCTTCTTTCCATTCTCTATTTTGCTTCTCTCCATTTCATTACAGGACTCCCAGAATGCCAGTTTAAGTAATATTCAGAGAAAATGGCAATGTGAATTTTTAATTTAATAGTAATCTCTTATTAAATAACCTTTTATTTTTCAGAACATACGACTTTTCAGCTACTCTATTTAATCAAGCTCTTGACATAATATTTTCCTGTCAAAACCAATTTTTCTGGAATCTTTATCCTCTCTTTATTCCTTTCTGACCTTTTATTTTCTCCCCTCACTAAATGATTCCCTTTGCTACTCTGCTGCTGCTGCCCCTACATGCCTCTACCAATCTTTTAGGCTGTTTCCTAGCTAACCATTTCTCTTCCCTCATCTTTCCACCACAATCCAGCTCCCTTCTTCCACCCTCTGAAGTAACAAGCCAAGAAAAATCCCAATTTGCTCCCTAATCTGGCCACGATGCCAGGAACCTGTGTCCTGCTCAACACAGAGCAAGGGGTGGTGAGGACAAGAGGTGCTGAAGGCACAGGGACTCACCTTCAGCTGCTCAAGAGGAAACAGAAACCAGCCCTCTCCCATATGCCCCCCTAGGTTTTCAGATTTTAATCCCATCCCTGAGACTAGCAGACTTCTTGCACTACCTCAGTGCTCCATTCCCAGCTCAGCAGCTGCTGAAACCAAAAATAATGAACAAGAGGCTTGAGAGGAAGGCCAATTACAAGGCCAAGAGCAACAGTGCAGGAAGGTGAGGAGGCATTACTGGTCTTATTTATAGTTTTCACTCGAGGCTTTGCTTTTCCTGCAGTTAAAACAGTCACGAAAGATGACAGAGTCCAAGGCCAGTAGCATTGTCACAGGCACACAAAGGCACAATCAGCCAAAATGGTTGGTGGCGATGTTGCTGAGTGCTTTCTCATTTCTCAAACAGTAGTTTTCCCTTTGCTTTTTACATATTCACTTTCAGTTCTCTATCCCAAATGTTTAAGTAAGGAGCAGTCATCCCTCAGACAATGTGAGTATAGAAAGTAGTCCGAGACTTTATATGCTACTTTCTGATAGGGTGCATGAGAATTTTACTCTTCCCATCAAGGTTGTGCTCCAGCTAAAATCAGTGCTGGAAAAAAAATTCAGGTAAATACAAATGGCCTTAGAAATTATGACTATTTTCTCTAAATATTTTCTCTACCTCAGCTATGAATGGTTTTTTTTTTTTTGTAAAGGGGACCCCAAATAGAAAAGAAAATGAGAACACCACAAGCTGATAACCCCATTGTCACTAACCTTGCAGAAACTGCATTTGTAGTGTTGTGTTTGTGGCTATCACAAAACTTGTGCTAATTTCAAAGGACAACTGAATATGCATACTTTAAAAAATACAATTCAAGCCACTAGAACCAACTATTTTTGCTCAAGAACTTAGCTATCTCCTTTTTTTGTTACTGTTTTACACTGCTCAAATAATGAGGGATACAAAGGCTGTAGATGAGGACATGAGTGGAACTGAAAAATAAGTGCTTCTGATGGCCCCAAGATAATTGCAATATAAGCAAAGTGTGCAGGGTGAAGGTAAGAAGTGATTTCATTTAGATCCTCCCCACATGAACAGGATTAATTCCATGCCCTGCAGATGTTCGTTTGTGTCCTACTTATCCTATGAGGAAATTAAAACACAGGGTGGTTTGCTGTACACTCTGATCACCATGGTAAGAAAATTTCACTGTTTCTCTTGCAACTACGCTACTTCCCTTCTCAGAAAGGAAAACAGCCCTGAAGCCTGCACCCTCCATTAATCCAGCCCCAGCACTGAGGACCTCATGCCTCACTATGGAACATCCCTTTTAGCAGGAGGCTCTTCCTACCTATGTTATCTTGCCATCCGTAATTACAGAATCATGGAATGGCTTGGGTTGCAAGTGACCTTAAAGATCATCTAGTTCTAACCCCCCCACAATGGGAAAGAACACTTTCCACTAGACCAGACTGCTTAAAGCTCCATTCAACCTGGCCTTGAACACTTCATGGATGGGACATCCAAAGCTTCTCTGCGCAACCTGTTCCAGCTGCTCACCACCCCCACAGTCAAGTATTTCTTCCTTATATTTAATCTGAATCTACTCTCTTTCACTTTAGAGCCATTACCCCTTGTCTTGTCACTCCATGCCCTTGTAAACAGTAATGCTAGCAAGTACTGAAATTCATATAAACTGTCTTAGGCTAAAGTTCAAGGTCTTAGAAATAATATGTGCTTTGGGATTTGGTGTGAACACTTCCATAAGCTTTCACTTGTGGCTTTCTCTAAAACATCTGATGGCATCATCCAACTTTCCAAATGTCTACCCCATCACATCAACAGCTAAACACCAGTTTCCATTGGACAATGCAACAGCAACCACCTCTTTCCAAACCTGTTTTGCTTCACAAACTGTTGGAGGCAGTTCTCCGCATCAATACTTCTTTGTGTGGAAAAGGGTGGAAATGCTCCAGTTACATTCCCACCATTTTCCATGCAAAGAAGCTTCAGAAGCTTCCTCATGGCTGTGTGAGAGATGAATCTTCAGCACACCCTTTGGATGGTGCTCAGGGCTGGTGGTAGGCTGAAGTCCATCTGAACCTGCTCTCCACAAAAAAAAGCTGGCAGTCAAGTCATCCCTATGCTTAAGTAAACCCCTAACAAAACTTAGAGTGGAGGGAGAGAAAAGGGGAAGTAAAATGCCAGCATAGCAAGCCCCAACCAAATACTTAGGGTTTCTCTCCTTCACTTTTTAGCTCTTTTTAGCTCTTTGCACAGCCAAAAGACAGTGTTAAGCTAGGCACATGACTAAGGGTTTCCAGCACCAGGGGTTTCCCAATGCTATTTGTCTAATCAAAAAGTCAACAAGCTCCATCGTGGATTTTTATCCATAGGACAACACTGAAGAAAGAAACCACAAGACTTCATTTCCTTTCTCCCATGTTTTTCAAACAGCATCTGTTAGCTCACAGCAGGCAAAACAAAATACAGGCTTCTTCCCTCCCTTTCATCTCGAGATTAAGATACTCAGATAGTCTTTAATATTGAGGAACAAGTGACCAAAACATTTCTTCCAAACCCAAGCAGCATTCTTCTTCCCCAGCATCCAGACACAACATGGTCACACCAGTCTCAGGGCTCTGCCATCTCCTTCCCAGAATTTCCTTCCCAGCAATGCCATTTCTCCTCACAACAAAGCTTAGGTCAGGATTAAAGGAGGGGAGGGAATGTCTGAAATACAACAGGCCTTTTACTGGCCACATCAACTACAATATGTGAGATGGAAATGATAAAAGCCAAAGGAAGATTTTCAGCTTCCCAGCAAAAAGTAGCCATTAAAAGCAATCATCAAGGCTGTGTGCCAAGCTAAACACACACAGGGTGACAGCCAGCCCTACCACTTGTCACTTGGTAAAATCACTGTCTCTGGGCAAATACCTCAACAAGCATTTAAAGACATCTTGCTCCCCAAAGCACACTGAGAGGAGATGAGCAGGACAAACTCCAGGCCACCCCTAATGGTCACAAGTGATGCCATCTATTTCTAACAGATATGGAATCACAGCAATCGGCATTACTGCTTGACTTGAGAAGTGTAGAACACAGAAAGAACAAAAACTTCTTCCTCCCTAAATCACCCCTTTCCTCTTCAGGCCTTTCTCCTGAAAAAATGTGAAGAAAATGATAAGGTGAAAATAAGACTAATGAAAAGCTGTGCCTATTTGGGGCAAATAAAAAGAATTTTTACAAGCTTCCAAAAAAAAAACAAACCCAAGTTTCTTAAAAAACCTAACCATATTCTACTATCTTTCTCTTTGCAATGACAGCCATTACAGGAAAGATTTGTACACTTCCTTACCCAATTCTATAATTTGACTGCTGTCACTGCAGAGGCACCAGTGGTACTGAATTTACATGGAGTCACACCCAGAAGGTTATTAAAAATACAAACTCCACAATCCAGTGCTGAACACAACAGCTTTCCTGAACTATGGCCATTTCCTAAAATATGAGCTGGTACCATACTGTCAACTGGAGCCAAAAGCATGACCAACCCATGTCTATCCAAACCGCTTCAAAAGAGAGCAGCAGCAAGAAGTGACTGCAAAGCAGGGACACAGCCTGAATTTTGAATGCAAGCTCAGGTTTATTATTAGGTTGTTCTTTTGAGTTACACAACCAATGCCTTGGCTACACTGGATAAAAATAAAGCACAGTTACAGATCACCTGCCTCTCTTGACATGAGCTGCAGGCCGTGCTCTGCAGTGAGAAGGTGCACACAGCTGAAGGGAGGCACACAGAGAAGCCGTGTGGCTCCTTGCCAGGGGTCCCAACCACAGCCCTGGGTGAGTGGGAGCAGAGACTGGGTCACACACATGCCCAACTGGTTCCCACTGCCACTACCCACACTGCAGAGCCCTTCCAGAGGAAAGCAGAGAGTGACAGAGAGGTCCGAGGCAGGAAGAGCATGGCCACAAGCAAAGCTTGACCACTCTGCTCTCAGCAATGGGGAGAAAAACACCTCCCTTACTTCAACAATGTGAGGCTGGGCCAAAAGAATATGGGGGAAGACCCAGAATACACCTAACAGTGACACTAGGACAAGAGATGATATTAAGGATTATATCTATTTGGAAGATATAAGCAAACTAGTCATTGGTAAACAGCATTAATTGTCAATGTGTAAAACCTGAACTCCACTATGAAGGAAAGAGGAAAACTATGACTCTTTTCAGGAATCATCAAGAGCAGCAAATCTGTTGTTGTTCTCAGATTCATACAGCAACAGCCACTCACACCACTCAGCACTGTCTCTCACCTTCCTCCCCTCCACTATGAGTGACTTCAATGACTCTCCTCTTGGACCAAAGAATTTTTGACTTACTAAACTGCAAAACAGCAGCTACTGAAAAACAAAAGAACACAGCTGATGATAAAACATACCATGCCTGAAACAGAGCATTCAAGAACAGCTTCAGTAAAAAATACACATACTTCAGACTCCCTGCTGGAAAAACTACTCAGACTTCACATTCTCTACTGGAAAAAAAAAAACCAACCTTTACATATCAACTTGGGATATTCTGTGACCCTGTGGTCATTATTTGTCTCCATTTAACACTGCTAAAGAACAGCACTTATTTATTTAGCAAGTGTTAACCAATCCAACTTGAGAAGTGTCTAATCCTGTTATAACCTTCCTTCACATCATCCTCATCATATACCTTGTGTCCTGTTCTTAAATCTAGATATGCACTTCTCTAAGTCCACAGGCAAGACTCAAGTCTTGGGCCAAAATTCTTGCCCAGGAAGCAAAGGTATCCCCCAACTGATATCTCCCACTGGAGTTTACTTCTGGCTTCTACTTTTGGCTCCCTCACAGTTTTCTTGTGTAACCTTCGGGGTACCACTTCAGCTCAAATTCATCAGTATACTGAAGCCCTTGCTTCATATCATGGATATGAGTTGAAAATCAATGTAAGTATATTGATACAGTCATGACTTGCTGAAGGTCAGAAAACAAACTGGTGACAGAGCTGGAAATAAAGAAGAGACCTCCTGATCTCAAGATCAATTCCTTTAACCTCCAGGTCATGTTTGCATGAATCAACAAGGGAAACAATTCATCTGCATGTGGTCCGAGTCATTTTAGTGATCAGGTAATGTGTCCCAGTTCTGTCATCATTACATTTGATGGCTCTGAGCTCCAATTTCCACCCCCATGCCACTTGCCCAACAATTTCTGTCCTTGGGAAAAAGTAATCAAGTATGATAAGGATGACAATCATAATTAGCTTAAAATACAGGCCTGCTGGCATGTATTGAGAACACATTTTTATATAAAGAGCTAATGCAAAGGGAGCAAAACTAAAGCCATAGAAATTTTATATTAATTGTCAATGGATATCCAAACCCAAATTATGAGAAATCATTATTTTAGGAAATGGTAGGAATTCCCTTTACATAAATTACTCCTTTAAATACTTAAAATCCCACTTCAGCCTCACTAGAAATTAATGTTTAATAGCTGCTCTTCTGTAACCTGACAGAAGTATTTGTAAAATGCATTTAGCCTGGTCAGCTTCATCCTGCTCTCAAAATATGGGCAAAAGAAGAGGGACAAAGACCAAACAAGGTAAGAAACAATCTGATTCGCTGAGCTACCTGTCACAAAGTAAATCACTTGCCAGAGAAGATGTAAGAATAGACTCGAATTGAAGGTTACTCTTTGTAACAGCAACCAGTTATGAGTTATATCACATTAGCACCACTTCTGTGTTGCTCCAATGTATTTGTCCATCTTCTGCTATTTTTCACAGCTAAGCAACTACCGGTCTGTTGGAAGGATGCCAGCTGTCAGTAATTCTGTCAAATTGTAACAGTCTGTATTTCTCGTGATGGATTCTTCACTGCACGCGTGACAGGATAAATTACTGCCAGCAATACCTACACAATGACTCCATGGGTCAGTGAGCTCACTGTAAAGAGAGACAGGCAAGGTGAAAAGCAGTGCCACGGGATGACAACTGCCACACTAGGGGATTTAAAGAGAAAGTTGTGTTTGTTTTCTGACCTCCACTGAAACCCCAGCCATCAAAACAGTGTGAGCACTATAGCCATACCCATTACATCAGTAATGTGCGTGATAAGAATTATGCAGAGACAAGGGATATATCTTTATCAAGGAAACTTGAACAGCAATACTAGGTTCCTTTCCAGTCACATTGAAGGAACCTCTCAGAGGACCAGCTTTTGTACAATAAGCCTGGGTAAAAGAACTCTTTTCAAGAGTTTCAGTGTTGCAATTAATCATCCACTAACTTTTAATCCACTTGTCCATTCTACAGACTTACGTATCAGGGATACAGATCAAGAGATCGATGTCACACTGATAAAATACAGATATCAAAGCATTATCACAATGAGCAGTATTTATCAGGGTAGTGTTGGTTACCCACTATGTATCAACTGCATAAACCTGCCACGGAAATTATCTTTAAACTTGCCCTAATTCATTTCTTTTCCAGGCCCCACCAACACAAGCTTAGCACAAGTAGTAAGTCCTGGTGGGTTTCCACTCCTTTGCCCTTCTCACTGAACTTCAGTCTAAGTTACACATTGTCCCATGAGGTGAGAAGAAAAAGACAGTGTGGGGTCAGCAAGCTGGTGGATAAAAAAGGTTTATTTAATCAACCCTTACTGAACAGAGCTTGAGTGATTAATCTGTGCAAGTGCTCCACTCTTCCACCAGCTCCTTTGCCGAGTCGCTCCTGAACAACTCATTAAACAGAGCAAGGAAGTATCACCCCGGCAGGATGATTAAAGTCTCTGCATGAGGAAGTGAGGAACCCTCTGAGATCACTCAATGTGCACATAATAGGACTCAGAGCCAACAGAGCTTTCTTTCCAATTGAGGAAAGATAAGTGATGATGACTGTGATTAAAAAGAAAAAAAAAGGACAAAGATTTTCCCTTGTTCTTTTAATGATTTCCAGTGCTATCAAAAGACACAGAGGCACATGCACATCTGACACAAATCTCAGCAAATCCACTGACTTTTTGACAACACTACACCAACCTAATGCAGTTGAGATTTTGGTCTTAACAATTACAAATAAAACACTAACACCCTAAATTTTGGTTCCCATTTGAAAATCCAGTGACTGCCACTAACAAAACTGAAAATACCAACTTAGGTTTCTACTCACCCAGGCAAAAATGTGCTCAAACCTAACAGAAAAAACTACATGCTGCTTAAAATAAAAGCACATACTCCCTGCTGCCTCCACTCCTAATAGTTACCTTTCATTACTGGAAGCAAGCAGCCATTGCGCTTAAGTTTTCTGAAAAAAGCAAAACCAGAAAAAAAAATGCAACAATCATTATATAAGAAGAAAATGTTCAAAACAAAACAAAAATACTGAGGTATTTGAAGTTAAATATTAGTCAAACAGATTCCATCAAAATTGTTATTGACTCATTATTACTAATATATGATAATAATGTACTACAGACAGCACAGAAAATGTGTCCTTTTCTAAAAACATAACTTATATAAGTCCATATATAATTTATTTGAAAGACTACGAAACCACAATTGCAGGGAAGACGTAGGATACAAAAAAAGATAATACAATTTTTTTTTTAAATCCCACAAACTGCTGAAACATCTGGTTGTTTCCAAAACAAGATCCCAATAGTAAATGAAAAGCCACTGAAAATAGCACAAAGACCCCTAAATAGCACTGAAAACCTGACAGAAGCATAGCCTCACAGGAATGTGTTATAAAATGTCTAACTACAGCTTCCCTAAATAACTCAGTCACACGTGGATGATATAAATAATATTTTTTGAAAGGACAGAGCATCACAAGCAAGTGTAAATCAATAGGGCTGCACGTGTAGAAGTGAATGCTGAAAGCATTAGAGCAAAACCCTTTGTGCTGCGGGAGACCTTGCAGGCTGCTCCAGGAAAACACCAGAGCAACAAATCCATGGAGCAAGGAGTGGAGTGTGGTGGAACAGCACTTGGACAGCACAGGGCAGCTGCCAACACTGAAACCCCTGCAAAAACACCCTGACTTGGGTTTTTGGGGTGAAGGGAGAAGGATCTGGAGCCAGCAACTCACATGACAGCCAGCTCTGGCCATCATACTGAAAACTGAGCCACAAGGTAGCTGCACCTCCATCACAGCAGGACAATCTGGGCTTGTTCCCACATAGAATCTTGATCCAAGTCTCAAAAAAAGGGAGTGATATCCCTGTGGTTGTATTTAATATGGGCCACATTGACCATGTGTACTGTCAAAACTGAGCTAGACAGAGGCCATACACACACAACCATATTTAAGTAGAAATTATTAAAGGCAATGCAAAAGTATATATAGAAAATCTGAATCTTGGGACTAATTCCTCTCTAATTTAGGCTAAAAAAAAAAGGTGAAAACTATTAATTTAATTTTTTTATCAGCACATTCTCCTGCAGCCTAAGCGACCCAGCTGAGACATGCAGAAGGTCTAAACTGGAACTGACTACAGTTTTAAACTAGGATATATTCAAAATATGTTCAGGGGGTGGAGCTCTGTCTCCTCTCCTGATTCAGGGCATTACTAGACAAATACTGTAATTTCTTTCTCTATGTAATAAAAATAAAACAAATTACAGCACAAAAACCTGGAACTTTAAAATTACATACCAATCTTCTAAACCTATACCAGAAAAATACCTGGATTAAAATATTTGGTTTTTCTGATTTAATTTACCTTGTTAAAACCTGACACTGGAATAGCAGAAGCTATTGAAGTGAAATGGAAAAATACAGTACTGTCCCTTAGCACATGAACTGAATATAAGATATAGAAATAACATTGAAAACTGGATTACAAAATATGCAAAGTACTAACAGAAGAAATAGTCTCTACGGTAGTTTTATTTTTAAAAAATCAACAATTATGACATTTAAAATTCTGCAGTTGGCAAATCTGGACTGTAACTTCAACTACTACAACAGGAGTCTGTGATAAAGACAGAGGAGACACAAGAGATCCCTTTCTTGACTTACACTGCCAAAACTAAGGAAGGTCAAAGGTAAGCAGGGAAAAGAGGAGAGTGGAGACCCAGGTAGCTGATGCATCAAGCTACAGCTACAACTGGGATCCAGGACTGTTATAACTGGTGAAGAAGCCTTTAGGCAGCAAAATGAAGGACAGGAATTGAGATCCCACACAAAGGTAGGTAAGGACACTTCCCGGGAACACACAGGGATCAAAGAAAGGGCAAGTGCTCTCAGATTGGCTCGATCACAAGCACTGAATGGAGCCAGAAGTAAAAAGAAACATTAAAAAAAGCAGCTGTCATTAAAGAGGAATGACAAGACATGTTGGGACAAAACACTGGAGGAAGCACAGGCTGGATTCACTGATGAAAAGAGGACAGGCAGTGGATACAGGCAGAGTGACATTGCCAGAGTACAAAGCCAGAAGCAGTCTGGGAAACCTGATAGCAGAGAGCAGGGCAGAGGTACAAAGGAGGAATAAAGGAGAAAGCTTTAGCAATCAAAATTACCTTTGAAAAAAAAAAAAAGCTTTCTGAGAAGGAAAAAAATCAAGTGGAAGATGCAGACTCACATCATCTCCACGCCATAATTCATGGTAGGAAACCTACACAAGAATAAATAGCAAGGGCAAAACTTGAAGTAGGAATATAAAATATGCTACAGAAGATAATTAATCCATCTAAGCATCTCACAGCTTGTTGTGGCCCCATTTATGTTTCTACAGAAAGTATCCAATTAAACATTTGGTGCTTGGCTGAACACAAAAGAGAAAATTACGTCCTAACACCCACCATGGTCTTCCACTGGTGATTGCATCATTACATAACCAACCTAAGCTTTACATATTTTACAAGGGAAGTCACTGTGAGGAACAATAGTAGACCATTTCCTTTGCCCTTTAACTTCAAACAATTTCTTTTAGACAGTTTAATTTCACTTTGACAAAACAAAGACCATACCTGGTCAGACCAAAGAATGGATTTTTTTTCTCCTTGTAATCAAGAGATCTTTTCTCGTCTACTTCTAGGATAAAAAAAAACTCTCCACACATTAATGCATTACACATTCTTGCTCATACTTTCATTTATTCAAGTGTCTTTCAGAGATCTGCCCAGATCTCTCTCAAATGAGGCTGTGCCAGCGCTGCTCCCAGACTACCCACCTCCAATAACGTCACTTAACAGCTCAGGAACTCACTCTGTGCTCACACTGACTCTCTACTTTTCTTATCAGAATTCTACTTCCTAGTTTTTAGCTAAATTGTCTATTTCCTCTGTGGTTATTTATTTTCCAGAACAGCTGCTTTTAAAGAGAGGCTTCAATTTTTGAATTTGAAATTAGTTACAGACTCCAAGTCAGTTTTATTTACTATTATGTTAACTTTCTCAGGTTATTCTTTGCAGATGAAAGGAACCCTTGCAGAACCTAAGCACAGCTCAGGCACTGGCACATGACTGGGGAGCAGCCTTGCTCTGACCAGCATGCTCGAAGAAATCTGATTTTGAAAATATGACGGTATTTTACCTATGAGAAGCAACAGGGTAAGTAGGGAAACAGCTTCATCTTTTCATGCTCGGTCACTCACTCACTAAAATGGAAATTGCTTTTCCAGCCTTGATGGCAAAACTACAGTGAAAACTTCTGTTTTCTTTCCCTCAACTGCCAATGATAATAGATGCAGACTCTTAATAACAAATCCTATGTAGCCACACCCAGGATTAGGCCACATCAAGACTTTCTGATGTAGTTTTCATACGAAAAACCCAAAACCAGGTTTTCAAGTCCCACTGGACACTGAGCATTCTCTCAGTGTCCCATCTCTCATCACACTTGAGAAACTGAGCTGCCTTTCCTCTACAGCTTCCTTAGCTGTAAAGTTCTCTCCCTTTTTTTACCTTCCCCCAGTGAAGCTCTTTTGTACATCTGACCTTTCCAACACCAACCCCATCATTCAACAAGGAAGGGAGGCAAAGGGCTTCTGTATGGAAACCAAAAATCTCCAACTGGTATGGTTCAGCACTTCTGCTCTGCCCTGTTGTTTTTCGGAGCCCTCCTTGCATGTACAGGAAGCTTGTCAGCCAAAAAGCAGAAAGCACAGATCTGGAGGCCTTGCACTGCACAGGGGACCTGCACCTATGACGGGCCCCATTTTTCCCCCCCTGCAGCCTCTGGGCACTCAGTGCAGAGGAGAGGGAGTACTGCCAGTCCCTGCCTGATTTCTGCAGGTGGTCAGCAGGATGCTTCCATCAGGAGAGAGCAGGGTAAACACTGATGGTCAGCTCACCTCTGGAATTACAGCAAGGGACTCTGGTAACAGATTAAATCCTGTCCTGAATGCCACAACAGCTTAGCCTCTGTTCTGTTTACATTACTAACACTTTGCTGTGCTTTTGGGTGGAGCTCTTTGAAATACTCATCAACCATTTCCACACGCAGGGGAAGAGGAGGGGAGGTGGTGTACATCCTCTGGAAAAAACACCATTTTCAGAACACACAATGCATCCATTTAAAAAATACACACCTTACAATGATAAATAATAACAAATACAAACTTACATTAGGTTTCCTAATGGACACTTTATGTTTTAAAAGACTGTTAACCTTGTCCCTCCATCTTAAAGAGCTGCTTAAACTGCAGCAGACTGTTAGAAACCAATCAGTTCTACAAGATACCAATTCATTACACTGGCTAAAATACAAACACCAGTCCCTGACAGCTATCTGGCAAGGATGTAAACTTCATTAACTTCATGTTTTGCTTACATCTTGCATAAAATGGAATATTGCCTCGCCACTTAATACAATGTAAAGACAGTATGAGCATATTGAATAAAAATATAAATATTTATTACAGAACAAATCAAATGCCAAGTAAAATCAGACTAATCACCTTTTAGGTTGCTTTTGTGTAGACATTTTTTTTCTCAAAGAATCAAAGCAGCACTGAGGGCCTGTTAATGGGAGGATTAATACAAGTGTTACCATGCACAGGCTCAACTACTTTTATTTCAAATTTGCTTTGCTTTTAAAATGAGGGATACTCAAGTTTTGAGGCAATGGTTTACACCAAGCTGTGGCTGTGATTTAAAGGTACAGCTGCAGGACACACAGCTACTCTTTCCTCAGGGAAAGGGAAGACATTAAACAGAAAGGATTTAATTCATCAAGAAAAATTTTCTCATCACTTTGTACATGCTTCTGCAACTTAACCTGCACCATCTGGTTCAAGTAATTTCCCAGGCTCTGTTAACCTTACTTTTGGGGTGAAAGGAAGCAGGAGTCATTACTGTTTACTGTGCTTACTGTGTTTCTGCAGCAGAAATTTTAATTTGGGGGGGGGTTAAGGAAAAGTGTAAAGAAATAAATTGCTGTGTGGTCCATGAAACAGTCAATCTTAGCAACTTT
This sequence comes from Chloebia gouldiae, assembly GCA_003676055.1. Taxonomy (NCBI): domain Eukaryota; kingdom Metazoa; phylum Chordata; class Aves; order Passeriformes; family Passeridae; genus Chloebia; species Chloebia gouldiae. Next base: position 6,624,201 of record QUSF01000028.1, read on the forward strand.
TCCCAACGAGACTGAGGCCAACTTTATCCTCTAGGCAAAATATTAAAAATTACTTTATTCCCACATGCTTGCCAATTTGGATACGGCACTTGCTGACACAAAAGCATAAAAAGAATATGCTAGTTAATTAGATGAATTATAATGATTTTGAAAACATCACTTAGAAAAGAGGTTGAACATACTTTCACTTGAGGGATTTGCTACTTCTCTGCATAAACTGGCAATTTCCAAACTTTCCAAACACAGCTCTTTGCAGCTGTGAAGTGCTGCAACAGAGGCTTCAGGGGTATGAGAACATCACACAGATAACTAGAATACTCTCCTTCCTGTGACTTTGATTTTTTTTCCTACAATATGAGGGCTGGAATACTAAAGTCACTTTGTTCTGGCTTTTTACTGTGGTTTGATACTGGATGAATAAAATTTTAAGAGTCAATAACTCCAGATAGTTCAAATAAAAGAAAAATAAGATTTTTCTTCCCCTTAGCTAAAGTTCTTGTTTGAGGTAAAAGATGAGACTTAAAACAAGATATCCTGAAACAATTAGTTAGAAAAGACAGAAAAGTCAATGGTTGGTTTTCTGTAACTGAACTACTTTGCCTCACTAAACTATGTACATGTTGTAGGGCTACAGTTTCCATTCAGAAAGGTACCTGAGGGCACCTTTTGCCAAAGTGCCTAATGCCTTTTACTCTTACTGCTTGTTTTGGGAGACAGGGTCCTTTTTGGCAGATCAGGGCAGTTATAAAAAATTCAGTCTGTGAAGATAACAATTGCTTGGTGATTTTTTTTTCCAAAAAAAAAGAGAAGAAAGTCACCCTTCACCTGGGCTTTTAAATGTCTTCTATAGACAGTGTCAGGAAAGATTGGTTAGCACATTGTGGATTCCACTTTCCCCAGAGCAAGAAAGTGGCATCATTTGACATTGTTTACCACATACAGTGCCTTTCTATGATGTTGAATGATGGCAATTGATGGCATGCTTGCACTGCACAGCTGACAGATACATAATGCTCTTTTCCTCAAATATAAATAAAATGTTTCCTTTCTCACCAGCTATTGCCCTGCCAAAGCAGCCCTGGATAAGAAAGCTTCCCTGTATATGCCCACCTGATTGCTTCAGCTCTGTCTCTCAGACAATGGGTGATGTTGCTCAGGCTTTTATTTAATCTTTCATCTGTCACCCATTTTGTGGATTGGCAAGTACAACTGGTCTCTCAGGTAGGTTAAGAGCCACATTTTCATAAAATGCAGCACATGCACATAGCACACAACAGATAAAGAAATATCTTGCCAATCACAGATCACAAAAGAGATCTAGAGTTCCCCCAAAAATTCTTTACAGCTATGTTGCAGCTTAGCATGAAGTTAGCAAATCTCCGACAACTGGCACGTCTGCTTTCTCAAGTACAAGCTACCTTTTTTTTAGAAAGAAAAGACATTACTTAAAATTTATAATTAATGTCTACTCTTGAAGGAAGTTCGTTCTGCTGCTGCCTTTGTCAGGGAGCAAACTTACCTAGCAGTTGTCTGAAAAGAGGCTTCTCACAGCTCCTAACTGGGGCACAGAGCAGGAGTTGCTACAGCTGAAAAGGACTGGTAAATCTACAGAGGATGTTTCCATAGGACATCACAGAATTAGCTACATAAACCCACAGGCAGATTTCCTCGACACCACAAAAATAAGGAAGTTGATAAACATTCACAAGACCCACTTCAAATAACTGAGTGCTTATTCAACATATTCCAGTAGTATTTTGTTGTGTGTTGTCTTGGTTTTGTTCAAAATGTACATGTTTTATGGTCTTAAGTATGCCCATTTTTTTTGGCATTAGTAGTACCATGGAAACAAACACAACGTTAAACAAAATTGTGAACAGATTTTTCTCTTTCGTCTTCCAATAATAACAAATATCTTTAGTATCACAGCTATTTTCCTGTGACAAGTCTTTCCAGTTTCTCTGCATTAGTTTCTTCAGAAGTTTTCCGTCCCTCTTTCTAGAAATGCAGGAATTATTAAGAAATTTTCACATCACTTTTCTCTATGCTTTTCTCTCCTGTACTTCTATTAAGAGTTGTTTTGAATCTTCTACGAGGGTTATTGACACCTTTCCTTAGCCACTGCCCCCTGCAGTACCTTGGGTGAAAAGCAGAGTAACATAGGATAAATGTCCAATATAAGGGTGACAGAGGACCCTGTAAGCACCATGGCATTTACAGTGTCTTCCTGAGGGGTTCAACAGGAAAACAAAGGAACATAGGACAGCATTAGGAAGGAAAACCAACTAGTTTGAAGGAAAATGCTTATCTCTCACTGGTCTCTGAGAAACAAGGAATGGAAGAATCATACCAGCAAGGAGCCCCAAGCAATTTTGCTCTCAAGATCATGGTGAGTAAACAACCTAAAAAAGATACCCTGAACTGTCACCTACAAGTGATCAGGCACTACAGAAAACTGTAGTTTTCTCCACTAGACTGACATGAACTATATACACAGAGAGACATCTCTAATATGTATGCCTTTGATCCAATTTGTCCTCACTGGCTTGCTGAGACCATTCCCTCTTTACAACATCTCAAACAGCTCTTTTGGTTCCACCAGCATCTCACTAGAATGTTTGAAAGAAAAAATGCAATTTCCAGAGAAAGCAGATTAAAGGCAATAAACCCCCGCACCTATCTTTGCACCTACAGGGCCCAGCAATGCTTGGACTTGTTCACTCAGACAAGCAGCAAAACACACAACACCAAGCTCTTGAGTGACTGTCAAAGATTATGTCTCTCTGGCATTTCTTTAAATTTATGTTGTGGTGTTATATAAGCCCTACAGCTACTGAAGGGATTTGATGCTAAGAGGCCTCAGTAACATAAATGTTCATAAAAATTCTATGAGCTTTAACACACCTATATCTGCACCCAACAGCACGTCAACACAGAAGTGAGATAAAATGTCAGGTTTTGTAAAAGCAAGTTGAAGGGCTCTTGGAGGATTCCAACACTAGGAAAACTTCATGGATAGTCCTTTCTGAATGGTCTACATCTAGAACAAAAGCACAAATCTGTCTTTAAAAGGTGAGGCTGACCCATGAGCTGCTCCAACTGGGGCAGAGCAGCTGCAACAAGGCAGGCAACACCAGCACTGAGCCAGGCCATTCTCCACACCCTTGGTTGGCTCAGACTCCATCCCCAGCCACACTGCACTGGTTTCCACTAGAACAGTTTTTTTTTTTTTTTTCTTCACAGTGGCTATGTTTTGGATTTTATTGAAAACACTGTTAGTAGCACTGGGGTGTTTTCCTTACTGCTGAGCAGTGCTTACAGAGAGTCAAGGCCTTTCCTGGCTCTAATCCCACCCTGTCAGTGAGTAGGCTGAAGTTCACCAGAATCTGGGAGCGGTCACAGCCAGGACAGAAGCCCTGCTTGATTTGGTGGACTTTAAACCCAAGATGCTTTGTGGCCACATGACTTTACCATGCAGGGGGTAAAATCAAAAGGAAAAGGTTTTTCACTCAGAGGGTGGTACAGTCTTCCCAGGGAAGCGGCCATATCACCAAGCCTGTCTGAGTTCAGGAGGCATTTTCACAACACTCTCAGGCACATGGTGTGACTTGTGGGGTGGGTCCTGTGCAGGGTCAGGAGGATCACTGGACTCAATGATCCTGATAGGTCCCTTCTAACTCAACATATCCCCTAACCAAACACTTTTAAAAGGTATAATCTGAACAGAGTACCAGACTATAAAAGACAACAGGGTTATGAAGTATCAGACTTTCAAAACTGATGTAATCTGGATCCTTAAAAACAGTACCTTGGCTTTGTTTTCAAAGAACAGAAAACTTACAGTAGAAAGAAGAGCAAAGCAGGTTTAACAGCAAACATTGCCACTGAACACTGTGGAACATCATCCAGCCCCAGCTCCCACTTGGTGTTTTCTCCATGTGAGCCCTGGCAGGCTGGCAAGAAGGAGCAGCCACAAGGACAGATACCCATGGCAAGGCCATCTCCCTCCCTGCCTGCTCCTGCCACACGGCAGCTTCCTACTGCAGATGTGGGATGTGCAGCCCCAGCTCAGACTTGAGCCATGCAGGGGCCTCCCTTCTTTGGTTTTGGCCTCTGTTCCCTGTCTCTACATCTGTAATTAGCCAGCAGACAGCACTCAAGAATCTGTTACGTAGTTCCTGGGACCTCCAAATCCAACAAAATCCATGACAGATTGCACAGGTCTCAGTTGGAAAAGCTTCACCTTGCCAGTTAATGGAGAACATATGTACAACTCCATATGCAATCTTTGAAAACTTAATACTCAGAACCACCCTGTCAAGATAAGGCTGAAGAAAAACAAAATCACAGTTCTTACAATCCAGTTTTCATCTCCGCCAATTTACGCTCCAAGTGTCCTGCTCTCCAGGCAGTGTTTTATTATACAGTGCACAAAGGGGAGAAAAAGAAACATAAAAAAAAAATGACATCTTAGGTTGCCAAATCATTCCACATTTCTCTGACTCTACAACATGGCTGCTCTTCCAACACATCCCTCAGCCAAAATTCTGCACACTCATTCCCCAAAGAGCTGAAGGGCAATAGGGAAAAGAAAAAGGGAGAAGATTTCTATTCCAGCTGCTGCTGCCAGAAACTGAGCTATGAAGAAAACTAGAGGACACTGAAGAAGAGGGTGCAGTATGTTACACAGATTCTGCTTTTGGCTCAGCAGCCCAGAAATGCCTCCTGCACACAGCAACAATCAAACTTGTCTTTCTAGACTGAAATTATTAAATAAAGGAACAAAGTGCAGGTTTTGGTTAAAACCACAGAAAAACTCTCTGTAGGGTGAACTTGATTTAAAAATTTTTCTCCCTAAGATTTGGCTACTGCACCAGAATAAATATTCTCAAAGGGACTTTTTTTTCTGAGCAGCTCTCCAGTCTCTGTGAACATGGGAGCTGTTCCAATACACTATGCCTGCCTATGAAATTTATAATAATTTGGGTGAGTTTTGAAAAGGTCTAGAGGACTCAAAAGAATGTCTCCAATTATTTTTCAAGAGGGCTCACATGCTGAAGTCAGTAAAGGCCCACCTTTATGAAAAAGCAAATAGATATATTATTAAGAGGTGTCTGAGGTTAAACATTTTAAATCAAGTAGATGTAATATGGACCATACTACATCTCAGTTTAGACTAATTAAATTGATGATGTTGCATGATCTCAATTTAGACTAATTAAAACCTAAAACATCAATACATGGAAGAAATATACAATAGACATAAACTGATAAAAGTTTCTGAACCTAAAGTTCACTGCTGTATATACTGCAGATCCTACACATCAACAAGCCCAAGATACTAGACATACTAAACTTTTAAGTAAGTGGATGATCAGGAACATGTACCTTTGTTACAAAAGAATGTATTTAAAGGCTGTCATTTTTTATTCCTTCCTCCATCATTATGGCACCATTATCCAAAAAATGCAACCATTTAAATAATTAAATTCTAAATTTCATGCACATATTTTTTGGTTTTGCCTTTTTTCTTTTTATAAATAGTAGATTCAAAAGGTGAGACCAAAGTTCTGCTAAATGTCAGGACAGACACAGTACATTATCCTGAGAAAGGTTACTTGAAGTGTTAGCAGTGGAACAGATTTTGCTGCTGTTAAAGGTCACACACATTTTTTTCTAATAATTTCCACTGGAATAAGATAGGGCCATTTTGGTAACTGCTCTGCAACAACAAAATGGATAGAACTGTGCACTGAATAAGCAGTAAAAGCCTTGGAACAGCTGGGTGTTTTTATCTAACTGGGCTATCATTTTGTGTATACCCTGATATCATGTATTTACAGAGCTAGCAAATTATGCCTGTAATAGTTAGAAATCTACAAGGATTAGTCACCAAAATCAATTCTATCGCTACCAATCCCAATAAATATTAATGTCCCCCACAAAAATACTTTATCTGCCACAGAGAATCAAAACCATTTCAACTTCACAACACTTGTTTATTCCTAAAATTTCGATGACTATTACCTTACTCTGTTTATAAGAGGAATTAGTACAGTTCTACAAAATTGATAGTGTAAATCATCCAAGTGGCATCAAAGGACAGCGTGCTTCCCTCTCTGATTTTATAGTGTCCTTGTTTTGATGGGTAGCCCAACATTAAGTTTAATCTTGCAAAGGCAAATTCTGCACTGGTTATGGCAGTGCAGGAGACTGATTTCCAGAGAAGTAACAGTAACATCACCAGAAGCTCCAGCACAGAACCAGGGACCTGCTTTGCTGGAGAGCATCCCCCAGTGAGGCAGGTCCTCTCAGGAAAGCATCCCAGCACACGCCCTGTGTGTCCTGCAGGGTAGTTCTGATGCATGGGTCATCTGCCACTCCACAGAAAGCAGCTGATGTAGGGACAGATGAAAGCTGAGCCCTTCCAAGGCAGAGTGGCAGCTGTCACTCACTGATTTTGAGGAATGGGTGCTCAACTTTGAGGACCTGGGCAACCCAGCTCTCATTAAGGAACACACAGCAGAACTGCAGCTCCCCTTCACACTGCAGCCATAGTGACAAGGTCACTCGTCCTCCAGCCTTGTGATACAAGCCTCCCAAGACACTTGCTAATTAATACTGAGACTCCCGGAAATGGAGCATAAATTAAAAAGATGTGGTACCAATGTATTCTCCATCTGTGACTCTGACCACAACTCACTCCACAGAAGCTGCAAGTTTTTCCATGTGATTTTAATGAATAATAACCTGGTTGCTCTCAGCTTTACAGTGACCTCATAGCTGAAAACATTTCAAACAGACAATTCAGAGTCTTTCTCCTTTAGTGTCAAATATAACAGAAGTAGCCAAAAGCCCACAAGATTTGCAAACCCATAAAATTGCATTTGGCTTTCAGCTATGGAACAAAAATAGAACCAAATCACAGAGGTCTTACATAGTCCCTGGAAGCTTCAATCAAGAAACAAACACTGGCTGCAGCCTTTGCCCAGTTTTTGACAGATCTCTATTTCCAGCAAAAGTAAAATGGGTTGATGGTTATTGGGTTTGATCTTCTGTGTAAAACAAGCCTCCACTTTCACTACAGCTGTCTTTGCTCAACAACTTTGATCTAATGGATCACATTATATGGAATCCCATCCAATCTAAATAAACACTGTGGGCAACTGAGGATTTATCATATAGATGATAATCAGTTCCACTGCTTCACTGCATTCACTGTTAAAAATATCGTTTTTTCCCCTCTTGATTGAGTTTTGGTGACTAACATAGAACCACAGGAAGTAAAGAATCCCCCTAGGAACAGATATATTCTCCTTGTGGAGGCAGTTATATACCCTACAATCCAATGTCTTCTTTTTTATGAAGAAGCCAATATGTTTAGTTTAAGTTCTCATTATAAAAACATGTTTTCCTAAATTCTCTGCAGTTAATTCCCCACACAGAGTGGTCTGAAAATTTTGTTCTTAATTAAACAATGTTTCTCTTGTACTTTGCATGCTTTCCTAATTATCTTTTTCTTTTTTTTTAACATGAATTGCTTTGATGTGTGAAGCAAAGCCAATGATATAGTCAGAACATTTCATATAAGCCCTCCACTTTCCCATGCTTTGAGCATCAATACTGCTATCTGGTTTTGAAAATTTTATTCCAGACAAGATAGAAATAATTATTTTTTTGAAAAAAAAGACAGTGCCAGGATGAAAGTAACATGGTTAATCAGTAAATATGAAAGTTAATTGGTTAATTAGCTAACTAGTAAAATATGAAAGAGTAGATTACTTTTTCAAGACCAGTTTTCTGACAATGACAGTTACAGCAAAGCAATCCTTTCATCACCAGCAGTTATTTATTACCTGTAAGAAGCAACAAAGGAACCCACTCTCCTTCAAAGACAGGCAGCTCCCAAAATCAAAGCGGCATAAACTTTAGCTGGCTGCAGCCACTAAGTGGGGACATGCCAGGGTCTTTCTGATGGCAGTGTGCATGCCTTGAGAAGCACTGTTAGAAGCTTTTCCAGTGACTGACAGTTCCTACAAATAAGACATAACCTGGAACATGGACATGGTGACCTGCCTGCCCATACAGCACTGGCCCCACACAGGGATCCTCCCCTGAGTTCATTAACTTGGGGCCAATCTCTGCCAGATGGCAAAATCTCTAAAACCCCCCAAAAACAGGAAGTTTCACAAATTGTGTGCATTTCTTCCCAAGCGCCTCCTTCAGAGGATCTTCTAATGGTCTGATATTTTTCAGGGAAGGCTGCCCATCCCTTAACTCCATATGACCAGGAGATTCCACAATCTGCATAATCCACAAAGCAACAAATGTTCTAAGTGGATTTTTTCCTCTTCATTCATTGAGCACAAGTACTCCTGTCACTTCACATTAAGCTGTTTAGTTTCCTTCCACTGTCCAAGTTTGGACATGTCCATGCCCAGTCTTTGATCAGTGGCTGTGAAATACCTCCCTGACCAACGAATCTGGCCCACAAAACTTGGAAACAAAACAAATGTTTGCACAGGAACAGAAGTATTTCATCACTACTGAAATCAATAAGAGTGTAAGTAGACAAATGCACAAGTCTCAAGTGTCACAACATCATAAAATGGTTTGGGGATTGGAAGGGACCTTTAAAGGTCATCTAGTCCAACTTCTCTACTGTGACAAAGGACATCTTCAACCAGATCAACATCCTCGGAGCTCTGTCCAACCTGAATTGAATGTTTTTATGGATGGGGCATCCAGCATCTCTCTGGGCAACCTTTCCCAGTGTTTCACCATCCACATTGCAAAAAACCTCCTCATATCCAATCTAAATCAAGCTTCTGTGAATTTAAAAACATAACTCCTTGTACAGGCCTTGCTAAGAAGTTTGTCCCCATCTTTCTTATTAGTCCTTTCCCACTCTTTGCAGACTCAGGTACAGATCCAGTAAAAACTCATGCAGAAATAAGAGTGGTAACTGCAGCAGGAGCAAATCCTCTCCAGCTTTGCTTTGAATGGTGACAGCAACAACAGTTAAAAACCATGTGAATGTTTTAAAAGCCTGTCAAATCTCTGCCATGCAATACATATAAATATCCACTGTACACCACAGGACTTCAGTAGCAGCTAGCACTTCCAGCATTTATTTTTTTACTTTGTAAAGTAAAAGCAGTCTAATTTTGAATTGGGCCCCTGCTGCTCCTACTGATAGTGACAGCAATGACTCCCCAGCAGAGATGGGGAAGGAATCCCTATCACCAGCACACACTGAACTACTTTGCCAGCAGGTGCCTAACTTAATATGATTTTAGGTGGATCTGGGCCAGAAAAATGTGGAACAACTTTCTGAATTAAAAAAAACAGAACACACAAAAAAACCCAAAACCAAACCAACCAAACAAAACAAAACAACAACAACAAAAAACCAAAATAAAACACCAAAAAAAACCACCAGTAAAAAAAATAGCAGTGTGGTCAGTTTGTTTTTCAACAATTGTGTCCATAATGTTCATGGAAACTGAATGAACAAAAAGATATTGTAGAACCTTATCCAGACTAGCCTTTCATCTTCAAACTATCTTTGGAACTTCAATTCTATCTATATCAGATGGGATCAGGCAGTTTTTTGGCTTTTTCTTCTTAAGGCCTGACATTGAAGAGTGTTCAAGAAGGATTTATTGTTCAGGACAAAGACAGGCCCTATCCTGCAGTCCTTGCTGCAAATTCCAACACAGAGAAAAGAGGCTGGGAAAACAAGGAGTCAAATTTAAACTTCATATTCTTGTTTTCTGAGGGCTGCACCCTTTTCTAGGTACCAATTCTGCAAGCACTTAAATTGATGCTTATTTTCAGTCATACCAAACATTTCACTACAAGCAATAGAAAGCATCTAAGGCTAACAGGCAGGGAGTTTTATTTGCCTGGGGGTTTCTTGTGACAGTGTTGATGTTCTTGTGATCTTGCGTTGATGTTTTTAAACTCAATTTCCATGTTTTCATTCTTACCTTTGCTAAGGGTTAAGACATACAATTACTGAATTGAGACAGGCATTCTTTGTCCCACAGCTGCTCTTGGACAGGCACTTCTAAACCAGTTTCAGTGTTGAGGCAATTGGGACTGCTGGAGATTTATATAGGAACTCAGAGGGGCACATTCTGCCCCTAAGCAAAGTGAGCAGTAATCCGAACTCCTGCAGCTTGCTGATGGGTTGAGAATTAATAAACAAACAGCTATCAAATTATCTCCTCCTGTTCCCCCACATTAAGCCCACAGGACAATTATTTTCCTCCTTAGCACCCACATCACCAGAGAGAAAAAGAACCTTTTCGTTTCAGTCCTATGGCTAACATGGGGGTGAGCACTCAATGAAAAGCCATTTGTTCAAATGTGGCTAGAAGCTTTTTTTTTAATGATCTCAAAAGAATGTTAAAATTTTGTGGCTAAACTGTCTAGACCAGATTTGAGTTGTAAAATATTCCATTTACTAGGGATAATGCACTCAGAAGCAAGTCCACTTTCAAACAGGATACTCTCCCAAACTGCAGGCACAAGAAAATAATTGCCAGTTTATGTTAGTTTTCACTTCTTCGATTTGTCCATTCCCTTAGACCATCTGTACAGCAGCTTGCCTGTTCTTGCCAGATTTGTTATTGAAAGCCTGATCATAAATGACATCAGCTCAAATGAAATGAAGTTTCATCCCTATTTCAGGCTCTTTCCCCAGATGCCTTGCTCCTAAGCAAGAATATACTCAGCCATGGTGTTTTCTAGGGACCTCACCAGTCTCTAGAAAAGACTCCAGGCATGGTATTGCTATTGCCTCTTAGTGTTGGGCATGTTACCACATGACTTTTCCTCCTCCACAAACCCAACAAAATCAGCTGTGCAGGGAATTAGAAAAATCACAGATACTAGGTTTCAAATGACACATGGTTCTTTCCTCCCTGTGCATACCTAGCCTGGATGCAAAGCCCCAGGTCTTAGAGCCTCCAGACACACAGAGGATACTTTCAAAGAAATCAGCAGCACCAGGGAAAACTATTCAATGCTCCAAATTTCTGACTTCTTGTTTGCATTGACACAGCCTCAGGTTTTTCCTCTCAAAGATTGAAGTTTTTTGATTTGAAATTGCCAGTTCTTACCAACTCTGAAGATAGGCATTGGAATAAAACCCAAACTTCTAAGCTTTAAGCTTCTTCTGCATAAGACAATATTTCTGTGCAGACATAGCCCTAGCTATGCATGTTTCAATTCCTGTTACATTTACAGCAACTTCGAAATGAGCATGACATAGGAATCTCCAAGTCATCTAGTTCCTGGAACTCTTGGGAACATAAGCAGCAGAGGAGAGAGACTACCAATGTTGCTCACAAAGAAAAGGCTGTCACGTGTCTTAGCCCTCATAATAAAGCAGAAAGTCAACATTGCATGGAGGGAATGCCGACAGGGAAGATGAAAGGAGGGAGTTAAGAGGCACAAAACCCACAGCTGCATTAGCAAGCTTCCCCATGACGCTGCTGGTGTCAGGTGAGTGCATTCTGCTGTTCCAAGAGGCTTTTATACATCTGAGTAGAAGGGACAAAACTTATCTCTCCAAAGGTGTACCATGATTTGACTACAAACATAGTAGTCCTGAGCTAGAAACCATACCAGTTAAGGTCTTGGATTCCATAAAGTACACACCTGCTTGCACACATCAGCGTAACTGCTATTGAGTGGTGCTATTCCTGGATGCTGGTGACTATAAAGACCTGCCAAAGATCATGTCTATTGTTCAGTGCCTTGCAGGGCTCCTCAGATAACAGATGTCTTGCCGTAAGTAGCAGCGAACTCTTTGAAACAGAAAATAGCCTCACAGAGATCAGCAGCTTTCCAAGTTCCTTAAATTACTTCTAAATGTATTTATACACAGTACAGCAGATTTTTTTTTAATTAAGATATCCATCTGAGCCTTGCAGGAGATCTCAGTGCTGTATCTAGCAGCATGAAATGAGAAGCATGACAAATAATTGCCATTAAAGCATAAAGGTCAGGGCAATCCCAAACACATATGCAGGCTGGCTGGAAAATGGATCAACAGCAGCCCTGAGAAGGACTTGGGGGTGTTGGTGGATGAGAAGCTCTGCACTTACAGGCAGAAAGCCAAACATGTCCTGGGGTGCACCAAAAGCAGCATGGTGACAGAGGGGACTCTGCTACTCGGCTCTGCTGAGACCCCACCTGCAGTGCTGCATCCAGCTCTGGGGCCCCCAGAATTAGGAGAACGTGGACCTGGTGGAACAAGTCCAGAGGGCCATAAACATGATCAGAGGGCTGGAAGACCTCTACTATGAGGGCAGGCTGAGAGAGCCGAGGTTGTTCATAGTGGAGAACAGAAAGGTCCAGAGGGAACTTACAGCACTTTCCAGTATCTAAAGGACAACTGCAAGCAAGCTTGCCCTTTTACAAGGACATGGAGTGATGGGACAAGGGGCAATGGCTTTAAACTGAAGGAGAGTTTAGATTAGATTTTTAGGAAGAAATTCTGCCCTTTCATTTATCTTCTCTCCAGCTTTCTCCTGCTACACACCTATGCTTGGGTAAACGAAATACAGTCCTTCCCCTCCCTCTTCCTCCCAGCAATCAGGATTCAGACTGCAGCAGCATCAGATAAATCTTTCAGATGCCTCATTGGCAGATGCCTGGATCCTGCCTCTACCTCCAGCTTCCCTTCTCCCCGAGGCAGCTGCCCTCAGTGACAGGCCTGCTGCCACCACCCTGGGGCTGCAGATGAGCTCAGATGGGTGGTAGGAGCCCCTGCACAGCCCAGATGCTCCTCATGCCACATCTGCCAGAGAGCCACAGGAGGCAGCCATGCAGAGCCAGAAATTCAGAAGGCAACTCAGGCTTCCCACCCCATGGACCATGAAAAAGTGCCACAAGCCCCACTTCGGCAAAAGAAATGATGCAACATGGTTTGGTCTTAAATGTAACATCATTTTCCTCCTTCCTCCATCTACATCATAAGCAGAAAAAATAAAAATTAGATTGTGGACCAGCATCTCAAGACACCTCTGTCAGTTGTCATCATGGGATTGTTTGCACTGGAGGCAGAATAAAGGACACAGAATTGCAGACATGCACTTCAGCCTCATTTTGGGCTAAACAGCAATGGAAGAACAAAACCCAATATATACACACAAAACCAGATAATATGCAAATCCTAGATTTATCCTTAACTAGTATTTAATCTTTGGCTTCTACCCTACATGTTTATGTGTTCTGTCATGGGGATAACTGAAAAGGATTGTCCAATACTTTCATACTCTGAGGGTCTTGAAGAGAGGTGCAGTGATTAGAAAAAAAAAAAATTATTTCAGTACCTGGTGAGTGTATGTTTTTCCTCAACAGTTACAATACACACCCATGAGCCAGGACATGTAAGGATCATCCTCAGCTTTTTACCACTGATGCTACCTGAAAGGACTGTGCTGCTTTGCTACTCTTCAGCTCTCCCAGCTCATTGCAACAACACAGTAAATGCCACTTATCAAGATCAGAATATGTTAAAATGTTCTGAAATCCCCATGGTTCATTTAGAAGAAGAAAAGTGTCAAGAAGCAGAATTTGAGGCAGTCACTTAAGGAACACAGATTTACAAAAGAACATCATTAAAATGAGGTTCCATGAATAATGGACTTTTGAAATCTCTAGTCCCTGTTTAGCCATCAAGATCAAATCTGAACATTTGGAAGAGAGAAGGGAGAGAAAAAGAAGAGAACCTCAAATCCTGGGGCTGAAATCCTGCAATAAAGAATGAATGCCTAAACCCTTCTTAAAAAATGTTTCCTTCATATGTCACATTTCCATACTTCCTACTTAAGAAAGGTTCCTTAGATGAACTCTAAGCAATCTCTGACAATCATTCACTAGAAGAGAGATGAGTGTCTTGAATCGTCTTTTTGCCAGTTGAAGAAAGTCTCTTGTTTCCTGTTTCTGAGCAACATTTTAAACCACATTTACAAGAGCTGTCTTAGAAACAAGCAATATCTCACACTAATGTAGGTTTAACAAATTCAGAGTCAACGAAAATTTTTTATATAGATAGTTGCTGTTAGCAACTTTCTAGAAGGTTTTGAAAAAGAAAGGAAGCTTTAATGCAAGAAAATTCAAAATTAAAACCAGCAGATTCTGTGAGGACTACTCTAATGCTTAAAAAACTGTGCACTTAGAAAAGTGTCAGTAAGTCAACAACACATTGTGAACCTCAAATAAATCAGCTATTGATTTCAAGACAATAAAATTTAGGCAAAGCAGACCAAAAAAACTATTGCAACTGAAAATCATCTATCTTTATTCCACAGACACTTGGACGGTCATGTATGCGAGAAGAAGTGCTGTTCAGGTTACAAAGAAGCTGAAGAACAGTTTGAGACAGTTCAGTCTAAATACTAAAGCCTAGCAATGCAAAGCCAGGCCAGGAAAAGTGTCTTGACAAAATACTGTTATGGTTCAGACAGACTTTTGTTTCAGTTCCTGATCACATGATCCTTCACAACTTGAATTCAACTCTCTTGCAATTCTTCACAGCAGTGGTTTTAATGAAGCAGAAAAGTGTGGATCTGCTGTCTTGACTAGCTAAAGAGAGCCTGGACAGCACCTTTATTATTTATTCCTGTTTAAAGTATTCTATATTTTTCTGTAAAATATTTAGGGAATGTTTTGTTCTGCCTCATGAAACGCCTCTCCAGACAGATGCAACATGAGGTTTCCCTCACACTCCTTGTGCTCAGAGCAGAACTACACTGATAATTTCATGAGTGGCCATGGAAAACAAGACTCGGCATAAAACAATTGAGTGGAAAAAAGCTGCCCACACCATTAGTTCTTCCCTGTGACAAAAGTCACTGAGTGTAAAGCTGGGAAGCCAGATGTGGCTGCATCTTCCTTGAGCCCCAGCCAGACCCATCCTGCAGCCCTGCCCATCGTAATTCTAGTATGAAATAGTATCCAGTAGTTCAAAGTGAAGACCACCAATAGCAAGGCCATTTCAGAGTCACAAGTAAAAAAGTGAATTGCGGCAACAGCATGCAAGCAGAAGCCTCAGAAATTATGTTTACATCCATCATCACACACACAACCCACAAGCCCCAGTGATGCACACAGAGCCTCGGGCACTGACCTACCAAGCTGCTATCAACATGCCAGATGCCAGTCAATGTGACCTTTTCCACATGTAAGCACATACACACTTAGAATTTCAGTGGAGTAAGTTTCTGTCATTCACTGTTGCCTCAATGCAAGCATTAAATAAAAAAGAATTTAGTAAGTTGTAAGTGGGAGGGGCTAATATATGCAGACCTGACTGCAGAATCAGCAGGAATAGCAGATTTTATTTTAGAGCTATCTGAAAGAAACAGATTTATTGTGAAAGAACTGAACTCTTCAGCACCCTCCTCCTACAGAATTATTCATCTATTTCTGCTCAAAAGCTAAACTACTTTAACTGGCCTGGGTAACTGTAGTGCCTTCTGTCAGCTGCCTGCCTCCATCCCACCCTCTCAGCTCCCCAGCCAGGCTACGGACTCAGCACCTGCAATGGGCTCATGAGGAACAGCCTTTCCAGGAGAGAGGGGGGACACCTAAGTGCCCACAGTACACAGGAGCCAGGGAGCTCATGTTAGGAGGAAATGCAAAAGGACTGCAGCAGCTCTTCCAGAGAGACAGCTGTGCTGAGATTCTGAAAGTTTCATTTAGCAGACAAAAACACATAAATATCGAATTTAATATCAGGAGAGAAAACTTCCATGAAAATATTGGACACCATTACTTGGTTTGACACAAAACTGGACTTCATTAACCCTACTAGAGGCCTCTGTAAATGCACAGTAAGACACTGATGAATCAGCTCCTCAGTGCACACATTACATGAGAATACAGCATTTGAGCACGGAGGAGAGGATTGCAGCTGCAATGTCACACTGAAAAACCAGTGGAGACAGATCTAGATAAATTAAGTAGAGGACTAGTGTAAGAGCTCCTATAAGAAAAGTCTTGTCCTTTAACTAAAATAACTAAGTAAACAGAAAAGAACTGATACAGGAAGGGGCTCTTCTGACCATGAGAGATACAGAAAGAGAAATCTACTGGCATACTGCAAAGGAGAAACAACAAACTGGATTAAAATATCCTGAAAGGTGTGATGGTTGATGGTACACAGGACCAGAAATGAATCAAGGGGGATTTAGTCACTCTCTGGCTCTGCACTGAACCCAATACAATCATGAACAAGCTACTCAGTTTCTGTGCTAGGGCATCTTTCTCAATCCCAACTGCTGAAACAATACACATTTTGACTCAGTCCTTGCCTCAAACCATATGAGCATGCATTTCCTAGGATACTAAGGCTCCTGTAATGAAAACACTTCTAAATGTGTATCTGCCTTTTACTGATACAAAGTGGTATCCATGGTCTGACTGTCACTTTGCATTCACATTAGAAACAAAGGAGTTATTTTTCTACCCAGAAAAGAGAAGACATAAAGTGAGTCACTAGCAAGGGGATGAGTCAGTCTACTTAGATGCTCTAGCTTTGTGATGAAAAATGACAAACCCCTCTGCAGTCTGGAGTCTCCTCCAGCCACAGAGCCTGCAGCAAAAGGAGGCCACATCCTGCCACCACCTCTCACTCCAGCCTGGAGACCCATAACAGCTCCCAGCTTCCAGAGCTCACAAGTGAGATTACATAGGAATCAAGTTAAATGTGAAAAGCAATTGTGAATTTGAAATCTTCATGGAAGAAATCTAATTTTGCAGTGGAAGGGCCAAAATACTTGCAGCGGAGTTACTAAGTTAAGAAAAGAGATCTCAGTAGTTCTCTACAAGAAACAAGTGGTACCTATCACTTCAGCCTAACAAAGCCTGACAAAAAAACAACAGAAAAACAATTAGGCTGTCTCTGTCTTGTACAGAGCAACTTTTCACCTGGAGTTTTTCAAATTAATTTACTTTAGTAAATAAAAAGCCTAAATAGTTTCAAAGCCATGCACTCCCACAACCAAAAGTAACCAGCAATGCTTTGTTTAAAACACAAGCAATTTACAGTACCATGTTTAAAAGCACACTTGGTCTAAATTACTAGAAAAAATTAAAGAGAACAACAGCAACTATGGAAAAAAAGACAATCCACAACAAGCTTTATCATGTATTTGCCAAGGTTTCACAAGTCTAACCTTTCCCAAGTTCTATCATTCTAGCCTGGCCTCATTTTGGCCCAACAGTGACATTAAACAGTTTTCAGTTACTGCTACATACAGACAGTGAGAACTGCCACCAGCTTTAGAGAACAACTTTTTGTTCTACTACACAGTCTGTGATCAGAAGGACAACTGCAAGGTCAAGGTAACACAGAGACACAGACTCAAAAGGTAATTATCTGTTTGTAGAAGTGCCAGCCACCAGGCAGAGAAGCTCTGATTTCAGTAGCCTCAAGGCAGGAAGAGATGGTTCTTGCTCCAAAACACTTTCATGGAAATAGGATCTATCAGAGTAGTGTCTTCTTTTAGATTAGATCACTTCAATTCGATTCAACAAAAAATACTGAATCAAACTGGCTTTCTTAGACTTTCCCCACTTCTGAAAAAAGTGTCTAATGTTACAGTTTACCTTGTTAACTCAACAACGAATTTTAACAGAATAATGCTTTTACACAGCAGCTAATGCCTCATGGGCACATCCTAGTGGGAAGAACAATGCACTGTTATTACAGTGGTGGCCCTTGGATCAGGCTGCTGGATATGGAGAATTGGGATCAACTTTAACTAGACCAGGCCACAAGAAAGGACTCGGCAGAGCATTAGAATGCTCAACCATACCCAGTAGTTTGAACTGGGTTTAGCTACAGATGCAGCCAAATGGTCATTTAACTGATTTATTAGGGAATGAGGGTGGTTTGACATCACAGGAGAGATTCAAAGTGAAAATCTGCTGTCCAAATCTTAACAAGATTTTAAAAAATATTTTTCTGCATTTTAGTCTGTGCCCACATTCTGCCTTGCAGTTGACAAGACCCTCAAGAGAATCTCTGATGGACAGATCTTGGCCTAAGAAAGTCATTAGCAACATCACCATTGACTTGTACCATCATCTGGCCATATTTTAGACTTTTGGAAGGAGCAAAATGGCTAACATACTCAAAAAAAAAAAAAAAAAAAAAAAACACCCCCCCCCCCAAAAAAAAAAAAACCCAAAACCAGTGTAGAACAAAACAAAACCCCACACCATCATGGGAAAGACCCAAGAATAGGTGCAGTTATCACTTATTCGTGTATTATGTATTTTGTGGCATACAGATCTAAATCAGCCTTTGGAGTCTGGAACTGAAGTATCTAATAGTGCTAGCTCTTCAAGCACACAGACAGTGTAACAAAACAGTAGAGATCTAAAATTCAGTGTTTTCTTTCAAGTAAAACTCATATTTCTCAGGTGGACTAAAGCAGTTATGACTGCCACAGGGCCTGGGTGCATTAAGGCATGACTCAGGTTAGTTCTTCTAGGGAGTCATGTTCAGAACAGATCATTGCTTCTTAATACTGCAGGTAGCCATATTCTAAGACATTTTTAATAAAGTATTTAAAGGTTTAACACTCATTTTATTTTTCTTCCTCCTCTGCAAAAACTCTTCTGGTGCCTAATTTATTCATACCCAAAGTATGTATATTTGTCCATACGTTTTAAAACTAATCAAGTTTCCCTCATCTTGTGTCATTCTTGCCAATATGTTTGCAAGCAGCAGTCTCCCCTCAGCAGAGTGGAGCACCTGCAGCTAACACTGAAGGAAAGAGCTGGGCACTTTACAGCAAGGAGCTCTGTGCATTTCAAACAAGGATATTGTGGAGGCAACTGTCACCATTCTTGTGATGATCTGAGTCTGGGGTCTCACAGGAGAGTCCTGGTACAGCTGCTTTACTGCCTGCCTTTGACCTAAGAAAGTTGGTGCAGAAAGTTCCTGTTGTAGCCAGATGCCAAACTTTGGAAAAAATCCTCCCCTCTGAACTGTGGAAAGTCCAAAAGTTTATGGTGTCAGTATAGGAGGTGTGGTATTTTGGGACTCCACTTCCAAAGGAGGCACCTCTCTCAGTGCAAACAACACATGAAAGTTTTGAATAAAGTGAAGAACCCACTTTGCTCGAGCCATGGCTAAGTACTTGACTTCTGCAAAAAATTCCCTGACACTAACTGGAAACTGGACACAAAGCCAGGTGACCTCCCAACCCACTCAATACACTCAGCAACTTGAAGGTATGCAACTCAAATTCCTTGTTTCCCTCCATCCAGTGGACGAGATGATTTGGTAACTGTTAGGGAAGTCATTAATAATTAACTAAGGGAAGGGGAAAAAAGTCACCTCTTTTGTTATGCTTCACTAAATTTTGTTCCTTATTCAAATACTGGTCAATTATTTTTAAAAATGAGAATTTAAACCTCTTTCACATACTACTATCAGGGCATTGATTCACCTACACACCTGGTATCTATTTACTGAGAGATATACAGCATATCTGTAAGAATGAACCTTTGCTTGACAAACACAGGTTTCTCTCAGGCATTCCCTCAAGCATTCATTCATTTTAATAGTGTATGTTTCATGCTAAAATTCAGCCTTGAAGATGTTAATTATTACTGGTGTTTCATTGCCCTTCTGGTGTTCTACAGCAAACCCTGATGAAATCTGTCATGTGCTTTATTACACACTGCAAAGCCTACCACGAACAGGGTTGGTTTGGGTTTTTTTTTTTAACCATTCAATGCTCTCAGGGCATATACCTGGTTGACACACCTTTGAACTCACCTTGCTCTTCACCTACACGACTTTATCTCAGCCACTTAATTTGCTCAACTCACACAGCCAAAGATTGTGCTTTTCACCACAAGTCTCCAAGGGTTCTGTGGTGAATCAGCTTCTTACCACATAGCTTTTCCCTGTGACAGGAGACATTATAGGCTGTAGATCCCATGTTGTGTTGATACATTTGCCAGCAACTGAACTCAGATATTGCCAAATTACACCAAAATTTTAAGAAAACCCTAAAATCACAAAATTACTAAGAAACTTGAGGGATAAAATGGATGCCTTAAAATTTGTCGCTGTGATCACATACCCAGGAACAGAAGTAGAGAAAGGACACAACAGGAAACTCTCAAATACAGCAGGGACAACATTTATTAAGCTTGCAGCCCATTAGCACTAACCTGAATTCAAATAACCTCCTAAACATCATTGCATGAAGCATGAGATGCAGCAAGAAATGCACAGCATATTGGAAAAACATGTTCATAAAGGGAACACCCTCATTTGCCAACCAGTGCTTCATACTCATTGTCACAAATTAGCATTAAAGCCCTTCATCCCCTCAGCCAGCATAAAGCACATGCCAAATCTATTTTAGTGTTGTTCCCTTTTATTAGATATAGAAATCACATGCACAATTCACTGATAAAATGAACATGGATTACATTCTAGTTCTTCATCTCAACATCATTCAGTACCATTTATTTTACATCAAATTAGAAGACGTTTCAAGTTCCTTAGCAACAATCTCAACCAAATATACAGGGCTGCACGGCATAGAAATGTAAAATATAATAATACAGGCAAATATCTCCAGCATGAAGCCCTCACCCAGTAATCCTGGGAGTATTCAGCAGTTTAAACCACTGTTTGTACAGCCTCCTGGGCCAACTATCAGACAGTGCTGGGAAGGTTCTGATGCCAGGAAAAATGCTACTCTACTAGTTCATGCACAACTTCTGTCCCATCTGCAACAAAACATGCAGGAAACATCTTGCACTTAAATGGCTGTTTTACAGGGGACTTCTGAATTCAGGTTTGCATACTTTCTTCAGATATTGGATTCAAATTAGGTCTCACTTTACTCACAGATTTCCCACTGTGTTGAGATCCTAACATAACCACAGCCATACCAAGTGGCAGAACTTACAAGCAAAGTATGCAAATAAGTGAGAAGCTCTCAGCATGGACCAGGATGACTCAGCAGGTAATCATATATATATATAATATATAGCTAGATAAGTAAACAGGAGTCACTGGGGAGGAGGGCTGGTTGTCACTTCAGAAGGGTGGATAGATTTTGTATTAAATAAATAATACATTAGCAGTCTAAGAACTCATTAGTATTTTGTATGTATTTTACATATTAAATTCTCTGAATTCTAATGACACTAAATGGGAAAGCTAAAGGCAGAGCCCAAAACTGAGCTGCCAAGCACTTTGAACTTTCCCATGGAGAACTGGCAATTTCAGATGCTGTAGGTCAGCCAGCTGATAGTGATCCTACAAAACCATGCTATAAAAAGACTGTTGTAGTTCAGTGACAAAATAATGAGAAACTTTTCTTTTGATTTCCTCTTAAATAGCTTTTCCACAATCTTACACAGAAAGAGCTTTTAATTTTTCTCCTCTCTCATTTTGCTGAATTTCTGTAACACAAACTAGCCATGAAAGCAAGAAACTATTAAACTGTTCATTGAGGACAGCAATTAAAGGTGCTGGAAGGCGAGGGCATGAGGACCCAGGACATGAAATCACTTTGGCTGACCCCCTTGGACAAGTAAAACAGCTTCACAAGGCAGAGTGAACACCAATCCCCACAGCTCAATGCCATGGGCCCTGTTCTGAAAAATGGGGAATCACAAAGTTTATTTTCCGAGCTTCATTGAGAGCCATCTGAGGGACACAATGTCATCTCAATTGGGTAAAGTGGAAGAGTTTCAACTTCCTAAAGCAAGTAAACTTTAAAAACAAGCAATTTTGCAGCAGGAGATAGGAAAAGGGAAAAGAAGGAATAGCTCACCGAAAAGTTAAATAAAGACAAAAAAAGGTCAGTTAAAATAATATTTAATGGAATACTAACAAAGGAAGTTGAGAGTGCTGCAGTGTTCTATACAGAGAAATAGTTCAGTGATTAAATAAAACAAAACACCAAAGGCAAAGGATTTGACTTACTGTGGAGTCATGCCTGATCAAAAATGTTTAATTAAGACTCTGGGGCTTGTTCAAAGCCACCAGAAACAGTTTGAAACAAAATGAAGTTTTCCTAGCACCACCAAAAACTATGTTGTTAGGAGAATGTTGGAGGTCAGAGAGCTTACATTGAGCTTGGAATAGAAAAGTTAAATAAAAATAAAAGAAAAAACCTTTTCTCATCTCATTTGTGTCCACATCACAGAGCATTCCCAGGAAGCCTTCACTTGACAGCAGACCCTAAAGCAGCTTAGACCGACACAGATCCTCTTGCCTTTCTGTGCTCTCTGTGCCCAAGCAAGATGTAGAGGTGACCTAGAAGCAGAACATTTTCAGCACCCAGTTCACATTCAAAGCTTCATAAATTCTTCTTAAAAAATAGAAAGTCTTGGATTTATGTAATTAAATCATCTCATCCTTGTTGAGAATACCTCCAAAACACAGACGCCATCATAACATTTGCATCGCTAAGGAAGAGAAAGTGCATTCTGAGCTCTTTGGGTGCTGCCAAAAAAGACACAGCTGTTATTGCCAAATGTTGCATTCTCCGTAATTTCTAAACAGACGTGCCTCTTCCCTGTACCAATCTTTAACTGGCTCTGTTACAGTCCCCTCCAGATCACTTACTGGAAAGGGAAAATAGTAGGAATAAACCTATTAGAGATGACAGTAAATCTGCTTCTTGCTGAAACTCTGATGCTGAAACTCCAGCTCTGATGGAGCTGAGGTAGGGCCACCCTGACAGGTCCTGGCTGTGACTGGGCATGGTGTCACCTACCCCGACCTCACACCTGCACCTCCCCAGCAGCTCTCACACCACACTGACTGCCTGGTCCAAGGCATCACACTCCCTAAAAACTGCCTGAGACATACACAGGCACACACAGCCCTCCAAAAAACATGATTCTGATTAACTCCCTGATTAAACAGGCACAAGTGCCAGAGATGCCAGAACAGTGGGGCTGGAGCAGCAGAGCAGGGCAAAGACAACTGTATGCAGGTGACACACATCAGGTGACATACAGAAAACTAACATAAGAAATACAGACTGGGTTCAACAAATAAACAGAGACTCCTGCTTCAAATGCAAATCCAATTGTTTTACCCTTGATTTTTTCCACAGCATTTCCCTATGCCCTCCACCTGTGACCTCCTGGCAGCCCCATGCTGTTCATCCTCACCTCCCAGCTGTCACTGTAGCACCTCACACAGGTGAGGAAAGGCAGGAAGATTATTTGATGGAATGAGTGTTTTCCTCCACTTCATCTATGCCAATGACTTGATTTTGAAAGCTGTGCTTGTAAGGGTGATTTAAAGGTGTAACTTACAGTCACAGGCACACCTGTAAGCATGTTTTTGAAAACATTCTTGGATTGGCTTTTCATCACTGTTAGCTGTAAGAACATTAGTTCTACACAATGATGCAGCAGCAGCTGTAAGTGGCTATCCCCCACCAAAGCTGCTGTGCTCTGAAGGCTACAAAATCCTGCCCAGCCTCCCTCCCTGAGGGAAGGCAGCACATCCCTACTCATAAATGCTACAACTTCAAACACAGACAAAGCCACTGCCTTCAAACATTCATCTTTTAACTCCCTAGCAACAATTCTCTTTTGCCAGAATTAACCATGCCACTTGCACTTTTTTATTTTTACTGAGGTCTCTTCTTATAATGCTTACAAGTACACAAACAGCATCACCTTCATCTTCAATAAATCTTTTAAGCCTCAAAGACTGAAGATTTTCAGTACAATGGTGAATTTTTCACTTGAAGTTTAAGTATGGAACAAAACCCCACTTTAAAGCAAGACGTCTCATTCTGACACTCAAGCTTGAATCAAAGTGACATTTAGGCTTTGATCCTCAATCCCACTCATAAGTCAGCTTTGGAAACAGATCCAAAGTTATCAAGGACCAATCTCTGAATCAATTTCAAACATGACCCAAATTGTCAGTCTTGCAATTAAGATCCCCTCTGCAGAGATTAACACTGTGTAAATTGATATAAATTTAAATTCTCCTTCCACAAATCTAAATTTTTACAGCCAGATCACTTGACAAACTTTCCATTTACAGTTTGGCTTCAATGGAAGTCCAAGCTCAAGACTGAGCTCTTGGATGCCATGAAATCTGTCTCTTTCAGACTAATGTAAATCAGGAGATTTTTTTTTTTTTTTGCTGACAATATATGAAGATAAAACAAGATTCATTTGTTTTTCATGTCAGTGTTGTATCTGTTTTCTCTTCTTGCCTTCCTTCAAGGAGAACTGGCAAGACCCATACTTCCAGCACTGTAGTAGATCCTGGGAAAGCCAAGCAGCATGACTGCTTCTGCCACTGCAGTTCTTCAGCAAGCATGGAAGGATCAAAATAAAAATACCACACAAATCCACTGCCAATCTTGCTAGAAAAGTCCTAACAAACTCTCCTATGGCTTGCAAGCATTCCTGGCCATCCTGTCAACTAATTACTTGTGCTTCCTAGTCAGTCCTGTGCACAGGTGGAAATACCTTCCTCCTCCAGAGCTATTGCCCCTGAATAACATATTTCAAGAAAAAGCAAAAGCAGTCAAGTACAAGACAGAAATCACAGCTAAGAATAACCAGTGTGCTGTGAAACACAAACCCTTAACAATATTAATCAATAATGTATCATAAAAATGCAAGCCACAGCAGTAGAAAGTAGCATACTAAATGGCTCATAAGAAAGGATTAATATATTCCTGTCGCAATGGAATTAAGTGACACATGATTGAGAATTAGGGGAACTTGTCCTTACTGCTGAAGATAAACTGCTCACTCTGTTACCTCCCAATTTAATTTGAAGTATGGGTTAGCACTGATAACCCAGCCCTAAGGTGGTGACTGTCAGAATGAAAAGCACGGCAACACTGCAAAAGAACATTACTTTGCAGATTAACTAGGATACATGGCAAAAAGATAAAAATGTAAATTTATAATTAAAACTTTACTTATCAGTTTATTATTCCAACACAAACTGCAGAATCTGTTGCTAGTTAGGTTGACACTTCTCAGCTGAATCCACATATGTTTCTTCTGCTCACCCCTTCAGAAGTACAATTCTCTCCCTCCAGAAGAACCTTCTAGAGAGTAGAGTAAGAAGCCCCAGTGTGCAGCAGCTCCATTTCCCATACTTAAAAAAAGCTTCTTTTGCCTTAACACCAAGCTGCAGGCAATGGCTCAACACACTTCCTACGTACACCCAGAGGTTCCAGTGGTGTTCTTTATTTCATGAAAGCATTTCTTTTAACAATATTAAGTTCAGTAATCTCTTTATAATTATACTGAAATTCTGACTCAAAAAAACCCTACCTGGTGACATATTTCTCCTCAGTACTAATGCCCACTAATGGGAATTTTGAAAATCCCACATTTTTTAAAGCAAAAGATCTAAAAATCCAATTAGACATGTGCTTTGATCAGCTTCTGCCTGCTTCCCCAGCAGTTCCAGCTCGAGAGGCACACCAACATGAATTGTAAGGAATGGCCCATCATGGAATAAATAGCAGGGAGTAATTTGCATGCCAGCACCACTAGAGCAAGACAAAAGGGCCAGCAGGCAGAACAAGAGGAAGCAACAAAAACCATGACCTTCAATATTCTTGCATGTCACCAGCCAGCTCTGCCAGGGATCACACACTTGGAAAGCCAGTCCCGCCCCTCTGTGAACACGTGCCAGGCTATGTGGATCCATTTAGCAGGAAGTTACTGGCTTTCCTTTGAATGAGTACTCCTGATGAAATAGAGGGAGGGATTGTTCCTCCTACACTATGCCTTTGCTTTCTGCCCTGAAAGTATACTCATATTTAGCATTTAAAACTGTGACATTCTAAGAGCAAAGGTTACTCTGTAACCCATTACACAAAACATGAAACCCTTAGGACCATGCTGGCGGAACAATGGGCACAGCAAATTCTTCTCACTGCCTACCACTTGTCTCTGGGCTCCTCTGCAGCACAAGGCTATCTGCGAGGGCTGTCAGAAGAGCTTCTTCAGGAGTTCGTAAGTTAGGAGATCATAAAAATGAGCTAGCAAGCCTACTGCCAGGACCCTGGGGGAACCAAGAGATCTCAATTGCCCTGACCAACCTTCCTACAGTTGCACCTCTGTCACCAGGACTATCCCTTCCTTCCCACCATGCGTGTCCTTGTTCCTCTGACATTGCCCAAAGATATGATCATTCAGTAATAAGCCTGAAGCTTACTAGGTTGAACTCCCAGCTCCTCCAACCACTTCCTGAAGTATGGTCATATGCTAGGAAGGAGGTTAGTTTTACTGATTAGGCCAGTTTACTGCAACCTAGTCTCCCAACACACACAAGAACAGTGCTGGGATATGGCTCATCCCAACACAGATGCCATGAGAGCATGCTGCTCACAGAGCCAGCCCAGCCCAGCGCCCTACAAAGCAGGAAGGAGGCATAGGACCAACTTAGAGAGCACAAGCTCACAGTGTTGGTAGAAGGCATTTCAAGATATGCAGGGAAGAACACAAGTGGGAAGCTACAGACAACCTATGCTTGGCTTACCATGTAGAGACATGGCTGTACATATCCTTACTCCAGCAGTAATGAAAAGGTGAGTGCTTCTCCACCCATACCTTGGAGCTCCAATGTAGCCTGTATCTGACACAAACCCACTTCAAAGAAATTGCAGAAGTGAGTTGGTAACTGGGGTCAGGCACAGGCTCACACTTGAGTTTCAATAAATGAGTCTGAATTATCAGTTTTGGTAACCAGCAATTGTTTTCAGTAGTAATTTGCTTTTCCATTGTGCTGGTGATACCCTCTCCTGTTCCATACTTAAACTGTACAGGTTCAGAAAAGCTCTGTAACACACATCCCTGTTGCCACTGCATGTCAGGCCCATCAGACTCCTGCCCTCAACCTCTGGTCTGCTTTAGGCCTGCCACAACACCATGCTTCAGGTGTGCCACAGAGGTGGAGCATGTCCTGGCACTGCAAAAGAGCAAGAATAGAGATAAAAGCAAGAACAAAGATAAAAGCAAGGCAGGAAACGACCCCTTCTTGCTGACAGCCAATTGGTTTAGTCCACTTGAACAGGAACTCATCTTTGCACCCTCTGTTCTGGATCAACACCCTTCACAAGAAGTCACACTTTAGCCATGAGGGGGGGGTTCTCAGATCATGTTCATTTATAGCACAACTCCCTTGCCACTGCCTTGCTCACATACATTTGGGGCCAAGTGCTCAACTTGCAACTTTGACCTCTCAACTTTGAGTTGTACTCACAGATTATTGGCAGCCTGGGAAAACAAAGCTTCCCTGCTTCCTTGGATCAACCTTTTCTTCCCAAGGGCCAAATTACAACAGACAAAGAAAGAAGCAATTAAATAAAATCTGAGTCTTATTCCCTGAACTTGACAACGTTTTCACATGTCAGAGAACTGCAAACCCATTTGCCAAAGGGCACAGGAATGGATGGGAACTGAAAGGGCTATTACATAAATTAAGCATGTAAACACTGGTTGTCTGCTCAAAGCCCAGCTCCTGTAATTTCCATGTGTGCAGTATTTGATGTGGCCATAGCACCATTCCCACATGCCCTCACTTGAGGAAGATGGGAGCACATTTTTCCAGTTTGCTACATAACTACATTGTGCTTAAAACTGCCTGCAGCTATAAAACATGACAAACATGATAGAACCCTGCTATTTCCAGTGAGGGAGTCAAATGTGAAAAAAAGACAACACGTGTATTTTTAGGCTATAATTGAAATTTTAAAGTGGTCTCTCTCCTGAACATTTGAACAGATGTAGTGTGCAAGCAATCTACTACCAGCCATAACTTGTGACAGAGCAACATTTTTCATAATTCAATGCAAAATTAATTTGACAGATGAGCAAGAGGCAAACAAACACCAGAAGACATATTTTTTACTATGCTTGTTTGACTATGAGGGAGACATGGAAACTTACAGGTCAGCAGGGGAGAGAAAAGGCAGGAAGAAAAGCATTCCTAGATGCCTTGCAGTGATGACAAGAAGTCCATCTCTTCAAAATGCCTCACTGCACCTCTTAGTCCTGTACACTTGTGGGAAACAATTACCTATGTTCAGCAAGACAGATGGGAAATGTTTTGTTTCTAAGTCTGAGGTAAAAAAATACCCTTTCAAACATGTTAAGTAGCTTCCATTTCCCCACCTTGCACTGCATGAAGCATTACTCCCAATGCCCCAGAACGTCACAGGAACTGAAAAAGATGCTAGATTGACATCTGAGGCTGCTCTGAGCAAACACATTAATGAAATGCTGTACCAAGGTTTTTTTTTTCAAGGAATGAACATCAACAATGTTCCATATGCACCACAGAAAACATGGAGGCCTAAAAGGAAAGGATCTGGGAGAGCATCAGCCAGCAGCTTCAGCCCCTCACAGAGACAGCTGATGATACCTTCCTGTCTTTGACTTTAAAATTGCCATAAGAGAAGACTGAGCAAAGTTCAGGGACAATATACTTTACAGAGAGGCAATATTTTAATTTACAGCTATGTTAAACATTGGCATATGAATAAAAACCCAGGATGCATCATTCACATCATCCTGATGAACACGTAAACACTTTGCTGACATAGCAAGACCACAGAAAGGATACAGCTTCATTGTATGTATTTTTTTCTTCCTTATTTTAGTAAACTTAGAGTTGCTGGCAAAACCTCTAGTAGGCCTGGACAGAGAGGTAAAAGAAAAAGAAAAGGGAAAAGGCAGGCCTTTTTTCCACCAGCAAATATTAATCCAGCAAAACTCTCACTGGCAAAAGCTGCCCAAGCAGAACACTATCTAGAGTAAGTCAGACTTGCTATTCCAGAAAATAGAAAACAGACTTTAAGTACAGGTATGGCCTCCACCTCAGTCTGGTCTCATGGAGGCAGGCAGCACTTTGTATAGGAGCTCTCAAAAGGAGCTCTCAAAGCCCCATGTATCTGCACCAGGAGCATTTTCCTGTCAGGAGCACTCCAAAGGACAGAAAACTGCCCTCAACATCATCCACACAAGCAGAGAGCACACCTAGAGGGGGCTGCAGAGGTGTTACTTGGGCTGAGTGCTGGGAATCAGGTTGTGCCTCCTATCTAGTTTGCACTATGGTCTATTCCAAACCTAGAGGAGATGACAAACCACAGATCATATAAGCTCAAGAAATCCATCTTGCCACTCCAGTTTTATTCCTGAATGTGCCACTAGCCTGGTGGGAAACCATTAAACAAATCCCAGCACACATACCCTTCCTGACCATGCCTGAGTGTCCCTAGCTATAGGGTGAAAGAGAAAGCATGGACCTACCTTGTGGACCATTTTGAAGCCTTCTGATTAAAGTAAGTATTACTGCCCCAGCAGTAGATTTGGACCCAAATTCTCCAAGATTTCCAGAAACGCTGCTCCTAATTCGCTCCCAGTGAAAGCTTCAACTTCAACAGACAGCAGGAAAGCACAGACTCACCATTAAACAACTAACAACACATGTGACTTGACACTCAGCAGTGTTTCCAGGCCCCCAAAATGCTAAAAAAGTACACCAGGCATAAACCATTCTGAAAAGGTAGGAGTGGCTGAGGTACCATCTGATGACAAGAGATCCCCTCACAGCTGGAATGGGAGCCTGAAATAAATCTCCTGGTCACATCCCAATGAATGGAGAAACAAGCAAAAGGTCTGAACACTACAAAAAAAAAAAAAAAGCCTCTATAAAGACTGGCAGTGGGAAAAAAAACCCAGCTAGTTTGGACATATAAGAATTATTGCCTGTTTCCCTTGGTGCCCAGGCACACTGGGGGGAATGAGACACATTTCTAGCTGCATAAAGAGTTCTCACAGTACTGTGTTACCACTCTGGCTATAGCACTCTGCAGATGGATGAGGCTGTAAGGCACTGACATTATACTGATGTATGGACTTCAGGCATTACTAATCATTTAGACACAATAGCCCTGTATATATATTTTGTTTTGCATCCTCTGCAAATATTCTCCTTTCTCTGCTCTGGAAGTTTTTCTTAAAAAGTGTTCAGGAAACAGGCACAGAATGGAGAAAGTCTCACCAGCAACACTGATGTGTTCTGGGGAGGAGAGAAAGAAAAAGGAAACAAAAAAACAAACCACAAAAAAACCACAAGCTGGCTCAAGAAAGCCAAATCTGAAGGCAATTTTAATTAAACCAAGTCTGTCTTATATCATCTATTTCAGCTAATTTAGCATCTCAAACAAGTTTTATCTCAAAATAGTTAATAGCCCTAGAAGCCCCAACTTCTTCCCAGTTTTTTTTCTTTAATGCAATTACATTTTTGCTGCTGCACCAGAAATATTAATAGCCTTTTCTGCATGAGACAGAGAAGCTGTACAGCAGGACAAGAAAGCTTCGATCCTATTGACGATCTGCATGCTGATGGTTACATACAGCTTGTCTGTTAATGTAATTTCTACTGAAGCTATTGAAAATAGGCCCCCTCTCAATACTTCAAGCATGCACCTCTATAGGCGAAAAACCTTCCATTCTCTTGACTGTAGAAAGTACAAATAAGTGGGAAAAAAGACAAGCAAAGCTGTTGTTCTACTGTATATTGGTCTGTAAGAAGACACAGAGGGACAAATTCTGCTCTTCATTACAGTACCGTTGATCCAGAATTGATCTAACCTCGTCAACGGAACTGACCCAGATTTACAGGAGAGAAAGAGTTCAGGGCTCCACCCAAGCCTGCAATCCTGTATTTCTACATCCAAGGGGAATGTATGCCCTTTGTGCAACCCAAAATCCTCTGCTCTAGCACAGTAGACCTGACCCAGTACTTACTAAAATCAACTGAAAAGCAGCCACAGTCTCCCCAGCCCATCATGTAGACCTGGTGCCATCCACCCACCAGCAAATTTAAACCACTGAGTGTACACCTTTCAGGGAAAAAAAAAAAAAAAAGTAAAATCTTATGGCTTGCCCAAAACAAAATCCCAAACCCAAGAGCCTAGCAGTGAGCAATGTTCACTGTATCTGAGCTTCCCTAGCCTTGCCACAAACAAAAAGTAAGACTGGTTTGGGAAGAGAAGGAATGTGGAAAGGCAGAGATTATCTGGCACAGTTCACAGGATTGCCAGTGCCATGGTGGCAGGAACTCTGCACAATGCCCAGCTGACTGATCCTGTAACAGTTAATAAATCCAGCAAGTAGACTGCAATGCCTGGGAGTGCACGTGTCCACAGTCACCCTTGCAGTCCATCACACGCTGGTTTATTACCCCAATGATTTGCAATTACTTCAACTTCAAAATTACGTGCACACATACATGTGCTTAATTCTAAAGATAAAATGCTCATCACCATCTGGAAACTCAAATGTATTTTAGAAGTTAATCAAGACCAAAATACAATCAAGACAGGCTTTATCATTTTGTATTTATGACCCCAACTGACACATTTTATTTATCACCAAGTGTTTAAAAAGTGTTAAGGCTCTCCTCCTCAGTTGCCATAAATTTCCTGCTACCACTTCCAACACAGTCTTCCAACACAGTAATGTGTAAAAATACAGATTACTAGAAGGACATATTCAGCTCCTGGTACACACCAGCATGGGTGCAGAATGTGCTATTCCGTGTCAGGTCACTTCTGATAATGCAGACACTTTTGCTCTGCCTGCATATCAATCAGCTTTAAAGCACTATAATGCAAATAGTGTTTAGAAGGATTTTAAGTACCTAAAGCTCTTTGTTTTAAGACAAGGTATTACAGTAAAGTTCATCCATGAGATCCACTTACAGTCATCGTATTAATTATATGTCTACCTTGCCTAATTCAAAATCCCTACAAGCTATCAATTTTAATTGATTTTAATTTTTTGATTCCTTTATACAATCATTTATCAACCAAAAAAAAAGTATGAAAATAACTAGCTACAATGTCATTTATTAAATTAACTCAGAAGGTATTACTCCAAGGGTCCTGAAGCCCACGTTTTTATCATCTACAAAATGTATCTCAAGTGTCCATGTCTTAAAAACGTATAAAAGGGGGAAAAAAGAATTCCACACTTCTCTGGTTTTTACAGAGTACAATGTGTTCAAGAAGTGGATTGAAACCCAACAAATCCTTTTATTCCTTGTGGATTATATATGTGCACTTTGCAATTAAAAATCTATGTTTCCTACCACTCAGCCAAATCACATAAAAAGAGACAATCTTTTGATATTAAGATGAGTAAGAAGGGCATCTTTCAGCCTGAGACAATGCTCAAAGCAGCAGCAGCAGTTCCTCTGCAGATTGAGCACAGCTGAGGATGAGATCCTGCTCATTTACCTCCTGGAGAAGAGAGAGAAAGAGGGGCCTGATCCTGCAAAGCCACAATCCATCACTTTACTCACATCCTTGAAACCAAGGCTGCCTCTCCCTGCCAAAGGAAGAGCAGACAACACTTAGAGGATGTGAGCATTTCACACGGTGCAGTCCACCTACCTCCATGACATGTGCTGGATACAGCTACCGTCTCCCAAACCCCCAGAATCACAGATGTGTGAGAAATTCTGCTCGATTGCATTGTTTGTATTTTCCATTTCCCCCAGCACTTTCTTTTACATTTTTTCATAGGAGTGTGAAGCCATCACAGCAATGATTGATAGTAATAGAGCAAAGTCATCCCTCAGTGTCTACAGCCTGGCACCAACACGATGAAGGCTACCTTGAAAAGACACTCTTACTGTTTAAATTGATACCCTGCCAAACTATAAAAATCCTTGCTCCTACAGTCTAAAAAGAATTAACAAAATCATTCCTCTCTCAACCTGGATGTTTCCAAATGTGTAAGTTGAGAAAGAGTAGCAGAAATGAGAAACCACAATGACCACTCATTTCACTTAGTAAAATAAAAAAGGCACCTATGTGGAGCACATGGCACTTCTGGGATTTTTTTTTAATATCAAAGAACTTCTACTCCTTACAGCAGCCTTGTTAGGAGAAAAAGGTTTGCACTTCAGAAATCACTGCATTTGGATTAGCTGGGCCACCAACTACAGATTTTGTAAAGGGTGGGAAGATGGGTGTGCATTCACATACATTTGTGTGTATAGCCCTCTTTTTTTTCCAGTCAGCATTTAAAAAGTGCTCATACTCAGCTTTTTTAATGCACAGACTCAAATTTCTCAAGGGAAAAGACATTAAATACTCAGTTTCCAAATCTAGCCTCAGTGTCAGTCAGTGTGTTCTAATGAATATTTTCCTTAAAATGTTCCAGTGGCAGCCATCTAATTTTATTTCTTTTAAATAGCATCCCCTTCTGATGCTTGTAACCTAAATGTTAATGCCTCATTCAGGACCTCATCTCTAATGTGTAAAATTAATATGACCAAAAGGAAAGCTGTCATCTGCTTTAATTGCCAACTCTGGGCACAGTGTAAAAAGCAACCAAAAAAGCATTACTATTTTAAAATAACTCTGAAAACCCTGGATATTTAAATGTTAAATGCATACGGCAGTGAATTTTCTTTATACAAGGAAGCCTTCCTTGTATCCCCTGGACACAAAGCTTCCTTGCTGCAAATTAACAAATGCTTGTGCTGCACCTACTTATACCATGCTGTTACCCAAAGTCCTGTTAGCATATCGCAGAAATGAGAGTCCTGACATCCACTGTGGCTCTCTGAGGCTTGCTGCCAGAGAGCTTTTCAATCTCTGAGTTCCAAGAGTGGAACCAGTAAAACACACCAGCTCCCAGAGACATTCCTGCAGTTCCCATGTTCTGTCTGAGGGGCTCCCCGCCAGCCTGCAGGGATCAGACGTCACAGAAAGGGCAGAGCAGAGGATGCACACTGCCACGGGATAGTCAGCACCTTTATTCCTTATTCCTAATCTGTGCACAGGTTGCCTTCCATTAGGTAATTCCTACATGCTACAGGGGTTGCGACGTCCCCAGAGGACACTGGGGAGGGAGCTGAAATCTAACACAGGCCATTCATATTTTAGTTTCACAGAAGGGAATGGATCTATTCTAGACAATTTCCCCAACAGCTAACTCCTTATAAAGGAGCATGTGGAGAGGGCAAGAAAACAAACCACATTCATTGATCAGCATTAAATGAAAAGTGGAGGATGAAAATATTACACAAGAGAAGCGACCTAGCGTCCAAGCATATATGTGGTAAAATTTTGGTTTATCCATGAAACCTTAGTTTCAGGTGTCAAGAAATTACATGAAAGGGGGAACATGCTGCATCCTTGGTTGATTAAATTCACAAAATTGAAAGCCAAGAAAATCCCTGTGTCTGGAGGCATTAACTGAAGATAATTAGGAACTGGATTTTTTCACTGTTTGCAGTAGTCTCTGGTAGTCTCACCTTCTAGTTAAGAGCACAAGGCTTGTGCCAGAAACCCCGCTTTGTCACATGCAAGCATTCTGCCCATAACAAAAGGACAATATCTATAACCTGGGTGCTGAAACACAAATAATGAGGAATCAACTGAACTCAGCTGGAATTGTGACTGAGTGCACAAGTACCTCGTCCACAAAGCTCTGAATGAGCTACAGGGAAAAGAACATCCAACAAAACACAAACATGCTTTGAAATGTTATCCTTGTAAGACAGTAGGTGGCTGCTGAATTTAAGTAACCCACCCCAGGTCTACACAAGTACATCATTCCTGAACTTAACCTCATTCCTTCAATGTGAAGGGGAAAACTCCTTCTCTTTTCATTGATTTCAACTGGGTCCTTCATCCATGCATCTTATGCTTCATTTTATGTATGTTGACACTTCAACAAGTCACACACAGAACTCAAATGTTTTCTTTGAACAGCACAAACAATCAGAAAGAAAAATCATCAGATTCAAATAATTGTGTCTGCCATCCCAGTCCTTAAGTCCCTCAGGATCAACTCGGAGGTGAAACATAATACATATGCATCAGCCCAAAAGGCTTCAGAGGAAAAAATTGTGCTAGAATGACATTCACACAAGGACAACTGCAGCAGCTTTGTCAGGCAGGATTTGATGTAGTACATTTGGCAACAGAGTCAAACAAAATACAGTAATGCTGGCTTTGGAAAAAGTAACATGAATCTAATTTCTTCCAATTGTCTGAATCACTTTTAGAGTTAATTACATGGTACAGTACAAGATAAACTACCTGCCACTTCTGAAAAGATGCTTATATTTCTCAATATGAAACAAAAATTACATACTAGTTGCACCCAATCCATGGTATAAATTTGTTCATAAAAAGCATGGGGCATTTCAGCTCTATATGCTATTTTACTAAGTTCAAGACAAAGTTTCTGTGCACACTGACTTTATCTCTGAAAAAGTTAGTTAAGCTAGGTCATGACACTTTATATCTGCATAGAGTGTCAGTGCTCTGAAAGTTAGGACACACTTTCTCAATATTGATACACAATTTAAAAAAAAACCTCAAACTTATAGAAACGGACACAGTAGAAAATGTAATAGTGGAGTAATAAATATTCTGGTAAATTAAAATGTAGTAAGACATGACTGCAACATAATTACCCAAGTAATTTTTGCTTGAACACATATTTTTATTTCTTCAGTTTGGCAAGCAGTTGTTGCAAAAACCTACATTCACTTGCACTGCAAAGGAAAAAGCTGCTCTTCTAAAAAGAGTAATATTCACTAACCAGAAAGATTTTTCACAAGATAGAAAGAGCAGCTTAACTCTCATCTCAAAGCAGTTCCAGACTACCAGTCTCTTTGAAAAGAGTGACCATAGAAGGTTTGCTCACACTGATGACAGTTCCATGGAAATCTATGAAAAGCTTTTTTGGGGACACCAACAAACAGCTACAGCACATAGCAGGGTTTCTGGAGGATGGATTTCATTGCATGCAATTAAATGAGGGCCAGTTTCTTGTGGCTGTCAAATTTCTCTGCATCCCAAACAGAATAATTTAAATCCAGTATACAGGGTCCATCAAAGGAATGCCACACACCCAACTGCCTTGCAGATCTCATTCTCCTTTGTAAGCAAGAGAGAAAGCAAGGATCAATTGCAAGATGGGAGACTGCTGCATTGATTTTCAAACAGAATCTGCCATCAAACCAATGGTGAACTTGTCTTCAGACATGAGGAAAAAACCTCCTGTGGTCTGAGTTGTTCTGATATTTGAGCAAAGGCAGACATCAGCTATCAGCCATTCTGTGTTGCATATGTAACTGAGATGATCATGGAATGAGGCAAGTCTGACCTTCATCAGCATCCAGGGGAGAGCAGTGCAAGTCTAAAACAGGAGATGGAAAATACAGCAAAAAAAAATGCAAGTGGGAGGTGTGGGAAGGGAATCAGGTTTAGAATAAGTCAATTTCATAAACCTGTATGAGGTAAGATAAAGATAGTATTAATCATCCTGCCTCTGCGAGGAATTTTACACCTTGGGGGATCCTAACACACCACCAGTGTGACCCCCAGCCTGGCAGAGCAGCTCCTGCCTCCACTGGGTGACTCACAGTCCCCCGCTCACTGCAGCTGGGAAGCCTACAGAACAAAGTAAACACATCTGTGAAAATGTAGGCAGGCTAAAGACCAGTGAGCAAACTGATTTCATGGGAAATGCAGCAGATAAAACTATGTTGGGCTGTCACATAAAACCCCAAGACTGACCTATTTCACGCAGACAGAAGTTCCAGGAGCATGGAGCAATAATAAGCCTGCACTCAGTTATCTAGGTAGCACATGGCAGGAGAGTGAAGGGGAAAAATATTTTGAGTAAAAGAGACAGGGAAAATCAGCTATATATTGCTGTATCTCCAGCTATAGCTAACACTGCAGCATCGCTTTTTTCTGAAAAGGCTAGACAGGCAATGGGAAAATACATCAAAGTCCCCTCTATCACTTCTTCTCTCAGGAACAAACATAGCCTCAGACAAGCCACAACAGCCAGGATCATCTCCAAAGTTTTTTTCTACAGTGGTCTTGAGCACTGGAGAGCTGCACTATTCACCTTCCCTCAACAACAACTGGTTGGGGAACCTGACTTGGGAGGGTGGGTTCCCAGTTCTTCAGAAATCTCTGACAAAACTCACACAATGCAAAAGTGCAATAACCAAACAGCACATTTACAGCTGGCTTCCCAACAA
Source organism: Chloebia gouldiae (assembly GCA_003676055.1). NCBI lineage: Eukaryota > Metazoa > Chordata > Aves > Passeriformes > Passeridae > Chloebia > Chloebia gouldiae. Next base: position 6,661,306 of record QUSF01000028.1, read on the forward strand.
AGAATGGGAACACAGCCAAAAAGAGAAGTAACAGTGAAAATCACCTGATTTCCTTCCAGCATGACTGTGTTGGTATTTAAGATATGGAACAAGGGATACATCATATTCTTTTGCAAAGATAAGGCTAAGCTCATCTTCCCAGCTTCAGGCACTGGGTGTGTTTGTGTTGTTTACGTTTTCTGCTTGTCTTTTTTAAACAAGGTTTCTGTTAACTACGTAACTTTATTATTTTTTCACCCCAAAGGAAAAAAAAAAGCTATCAGCAGAAATTTGTGTCTTACACTTCTAAAAGAGTTCCATATTCAGCTCTCCTAAAATGGAAAATCCCCGCTAACAGATAAAGATTTAAAACCCAGGGGGTTGGACTCATCATCTGGTGGCCTTCTAGCATCTTTCACCTGAAACTGAGGAGAAAGCTTTGTAAGCAGCCTCCTGAAATTCACTGAGAGAACTCTGGGGCTCAAGAAACTGCAAGTAAGGACCTGACACTTCTCATTGAGGACTTATCTGAAAACATTATTTTCTCTCCAAAAGGTTTGGGTGGGCATTTTTCATCTACTTGTGATTACAAAGTGCCTCTGCAGAGAGCATGGTAAGCTACCAACAACAGTGCCAATGGCAAGCCAGAGATGAGAGACAGCTCCCTCCTGCAGCCATCCAAAGACATGCTTCAGTGGGGACCAACTAGAATTTAGAACACCCTCCAACAACAAAAAGGACATTAACCAAGATTCTGAAAGCTCTTAACTCCTCCAGTCCTGACATACACTCTGCCCATGATCTGGCTCCAGTGAATTCTGACACACAAGAAAGGTTACGAGCACATGTTACAAAAAATTACTTAATTCCTAAAAATGATCCACCACCCAATGTATAGCACATTCACAGGTCTACCACCTCCCTCCCTCCTGACCCTTCAGGAACTCCACATTAATCTATCACTTGTATTACCAGGATAGTAACATGTACAATGGCATAACAGACACCTGGGAGAGCAGCTGTCTGAGCCTTCCAAACCATGTGTAACCCAAACGGGGTGCAGGACTTGAGTAGAGCTCGAGAGCTTCCCAGCAGTTACTGCTATGGAAACAGCCCACCAAAAAAAAAAAAAAACCAAACAACAAACAAACAAAAAAAACCCCCACAGAGTAAGTTATGATGAAAAAGGCACAATAAAGGTTGTGATCTATTTATTTCCACTCACACTAACCACCTAAATATGTGTCACACAGAAAATGGGTGCACATTATCCTCCCGGTGATTTCACAGCATTGCATTCTCTCCTCAGAGTTTATGCTAAATCCTTTGAACTGTACTAAAATCTCGGCCTATTTATAGCCTCACAATACAATGACCATAAAGCCATAATCTCCAACAGTTAACTATAGGGCATATTGAAAATTCTTAAAAGATGATTTTTCTACATTCAAAAATTCACAGAAGAATATTTAGGCTGATCTTTCACCTACTGCATGCTAAGCTTGTGTTCCAGCAGTATAATTCATCTGAAACAAGGGGAAATAATAAGTCTTGGCCAAATTTTCTGAATATGTGTGCAAACTATATTATCTGTGGAACTCCACCAATTAAAATATCACACTTCTATTAAATTGGTTACAACCCATAATTCTGCATGGTGCCTTCAAAACCAGAAATAAAGCGTTCTCCAGGTCTGCTAAGGATTGAGTACTCCTTGTGAAACAAGTAAGCATGGGGCAGGAAAGAGAATAAATATGCTAATTTTTCCAAGAAGTTGGCAGGTATTAACACAGATGGGCACCATACAAGAACACATTCATCAAGTAAATTATACCAACTCTGGAGGAGCAGGCAGCTGATAGAAAAACACCAAACAGGACTTGGCTTCACCACAGAACAGCAGATCTACTATCAGTCCACCAAGCCTCTACCATTTGATGAAAAACTCTCCAAAAACTTTAAGGAAAAATCACTTCCCATAGAATCATTTAGTTTGGAAAAGACCCCTGAGACTGAGTTCAACCACTAACCCACCACTGCCAAGTCCACCACTAAAGTATGTCTCAAAGTGCCACATACACGCATAGGAGTATAGGCAGCTATAGGAGCCACAAACAGGGAAAGAAAGAGTCGATCTGAATAGATCCTTTTTCTTTTTATTAGACTGCAATTCCCTTATCAGCTACAGCTATATGGCTATAGCCAGGACGCTCGAGAGCTGGTAGCAGACAATAACAGGTACGGCTGGGAAGACTCGCCTGCTAAGCAGTGTCCCAGTCTGCCAGCCACAGCTGTTGGCCCACTACGAGGTATCACTCCCTCTTACCAGCCTTGCTCCTCTGCTCAGCTGTCAGATCCCTCCAAAAAGACACTGCATGTGCAATTCCTACATCATTTCTCAGGCAGAAAGGGGAAAAAGTGAGACAGACAGATCAAAATTAATTTTTTTTTTTTTTTGCCATGCTGGACAAATTTCACCAAGCTACACAAAGCATCCACGAGGGGTCTGTGCACACAGCTGACACCGCATGAAGTTTTCAAAGCCCAAGCCCACCTTTCTGTGAATCAGTAGCTGATCTACGTGGGACTTCCCTAGGAGCCAAGATCTGCTGCCCCCGGTACAGGTCCATCCCTAGGACGAGGGAAACCGAAAAGCTGAAGTGGCATTAGGTACCCGAGAGCGTGGATCCCTGCACGCCTGCACGGCGCTCCGTAGCCTGAATCCCTGCGGACAGCCGTGCCCACCCAGCCCACCCAGGAGCTCCTCGGCCTCCAGAACACCGGGACACGACAGGACCGGGCAGCAGCGCCGCGGGCAGGGATGGCCCGGGCCGGGCAGCCGCCGCCACCGCCGCTCCGGACAACTCGGGCGAGCCGGCGCGGAGCTGCCGCCGGCGGCAGCGGGTGCCCTTGCCCCGGGGTTCCTGACGCTTCCGAAAACGAAAAGCTGGGAAGACCCAGGCCCGCGACCCCTGACGGGAGAGGGGAGCCGGGGTGCCGCTCCCGGTGAGAGGGACCCGCGGGCACCGGGCAGCTCCCGGCGCCCCTCAGCCACGCCGCGCTCGCCAGCCGCTGTCGCCTCCCGTCCCCCTTCACCAAACGCACGATTATAAAGCGGAAAATAACAAAATTCTTAACCAAACCAACTTTCCTCCCTCCCGCGGGAAGTTTCCTGCGGGGGGGCGAGGCGACCTTTCCGCGGCCGCCGCGCCCGCCTCCGCCGAGCCCCGCGCCTGCCGCAGCGGCGCTGGGAGCCGAGAGCTGGAGCCGGGGGCAGCCGGCGAGGGCTCCCGGGGCGGCCGCCACCTGCGCCAGCGGAGAGCGGGGAGGGGGCTGCCCTCGGCGAGACCGGCGGTGCCGGTGATGCCGGTGCGGTTGCGGTGCCCTACCTGGGTGCAACATACTTTGGAAATAGAAGATGACGAGGATGAAGGAGCCCACAGAAGTGACCAGGACCATCCTGCACACCCGGTTCATCCTCATTACTTCCAGCACCGCCGGCTTCATGGCGTTGTCCGGCGGCGCAGAGAGGGCGGCGGAGCGCGCAGGGCTGGCGCTGGGAGCCGCTCCGCGCCCGCCCCGCGCCGAGGAGCCGCCGCCGGAGGATGCCCGGGCGCCCGCGCCCCGCGCCGGGGGGCGTTAATGCCGCGCTGGGCGTGACCACGCGGCGCGCCAGGCGGAGGGGCGCTCTGCGCGCGGGGGGGAGGCGGGCCAGGCGGGGAGCCGGGGCGGAGCGTGCCCCCCCCCCTCGCCAACGGGAGAGATGGTCCCGCCCGGCGGCGGGCGGGGACGAGCCAGCGGCTCCGGGGGCTGCGGGCCGCGCCCCGGGGGCGTCCGGCGGGTGCCGCTCGGGCGCCTCTGCTGCCGGTGAACTTGGCCATTGCTGGGTCACTCTTGCCCTCTTCAGGGCTATGGGGTCCGGCAGCCGCCGGCGCGCAGGAGCATCCGTCCCTGCCTGGCTCTGCCCGGCGCCCCGTTCGTGCAGGGAAATTCTCCTCTCGCACTCCCAGTGGTGCCCGTCGCTCCGCTAACCCTAAATGACTCCTTGCAGGTGCCCCTCGCTCCGCAGGTTATGTTGCGGCCGGTCTCTGCCGCCGTGTTTGGCCGGTGCCGCGCTGTCCCGGCCGGAAGCTGTTCATTTTAGTCAGCGGCGCGAACACCAACTCGAGGCGCACGGAGGCATCCCGGGGCAGACGGTGCCTCCTGGCCTGACAGGAATGAAAGGGGCTTCTTTTGTTTTCAAACCCGTGACTTCTAAGTTTTCCGCATTAACTAACACTGCTCATTTGTCGGTGGAATCAAAAGGTCCTTGCCCCGCGGTCGGCCCGCCGAAGGTGCATCTACCTTTCGGCAGTCGAGAGCAGCAGCAAGCGATGAGATACGAGCCTGTACGTGGGAGGAATGCAGAGGAGCTGCGAGCTACAGAACAAAAGGCCTCTGCTGTGCCCGAGCATCGGCTTTGGGACAGCTGGGGAGCCGGGCTGTGAGCGGCTGCGGCTCGGCTGAGTCCCGAGCGAGGTTTCCCAAGGCGAAGCACACGGCACGGCTCCCTAATTGGGACTATGCGCTGGCTCTGAGCTGCACAGGTGTTGAAAGCACAGTGCTGAATGGAAATGTCTTCTTAGCAATATACCATTCACCTTTCTGCGGTGGTAACAGTTCTGTTTGTTCCCCTGACGCATCCAAATACCACTTTGCTATTAGTTTTCTTTTTGCTAAACTGAAGATCATTATACTGATGCTCATACCATCTTCACGTGTAAAAGAATTTTTTTCCCCTACTCTGTTCTTCTGATGAGTTGGGGGGAGGGGTCTTTAAAATGAAAATAGCCCTGAACACTCTGAATCCAAAGCTGATACTTTAAGCTAAAAAACCCCTCCCACTTCCATCCTGTCACCCTTGCCCCCTGTCACCTCAAAAGAGCCAAACCCCACAAAAAGACAACCCCAAACAAAACAAACAAGCAAGCAAACCCCCAGCCAACAAACCCAGAAGGTATGAGTGTTCATTCCCAGTTAATTGTGACAGAAACATGCAAAGTCGTCAGTTTTTCATTTCCACTTTGCAAAAGCCAAAGATTTTACCTCAAGTATAAGCCAATAATTAGTTAGGCATTTGCAATGGAGTTGATTATTTAGGTTTGGCCTGGAGTTTCTTTTATCAGAAACAAATTCCATTGTTGATTAAGGAAGGTTTTACACAATCTTTTGCTTACTTTCTCTAGATTGTCTCCATTTTTTTCTTTTAGCAGTTTTAATATGCAGTGACCATTTTCTAGTCTTCCTAATGTAAAGGAAACTTTACATTTATTTTTCTCTTTTAAGTCCAAACTGCAAGCACGACAAAAAGGCATTCTATGATAAGCACTAGACAAAGAGAAGCATTTCTATGTAATGCATCAAAGTGGCGGATCGTTAAGGCAGTCAGCAAAAGTCAACCAGAAGCAGAGCCTGGCATTTCAGCATGCCCTGTCAATACATGTGCTGCGGCACAACAGCAACTGCAGTATTTTAACAGAGAGAACTGGACTGTCTCCAGGAGCCTGGATAAGACATCGAGGACTGAGGGGAAAAGCCTAGAACTCAATACTCAGCCAAGGGACGCAAGAAGAGAAATGCTTTATGCTGTTAGAGAAGGTAGACAGTTTTTCAGTGTGGCTTAACAATAGTTACCTTCTTTTTTTCTTTTCTTTTTTTTTTTTTTTTATGAGCATCATCCTCTCATGGAACAATGGTGAGTTTTAAAGCATTGAGAAGAAAATCACCAGCTGTGTTACCATTTACTTTTAGAAGAACATTATAAAGCAATAGCATCATTATGGACATTGGCAATTCTAAACTCAACATCCACCCAAATGCTTACAGCATCTCTGCAAATTTCCAACTATGACAACCTTCCTGGTGAGTCAGGACAATGAAATGCAGCAGCCTATTTTTGAGACAGCCGGTTTTTTTTTTGTTTTCCTACAAAAAAAGGAGCATAACTGAGGTAAAATAAGGAAACACAGTTGTCTTTCCAGGTGGGTGCCAAGTTACAGAATAAGTACACAAACAATTCAGGCACTTCTAAAGTATGCCTCTTTCTGAGTGGCAACTTCAGCAGCTCCAGAGCAGCAGGGAGTCTGGATCGTACTGTGGGTGTGATCACCTACAATTCCCATCATAATAACCAGCATTCAGTATCTCTGAATAAATATAGTACCATCATCCAAGAGACGTCTGGAAAGAAAGACTTAAGAGATTAAGAACCAGATGCCAGTGACATCAAAAGTACAGACAGTGTTTTGTGGATTATTTTGTATAATAAAAAAGTTTCACAAAAAAAAAAAAAAAAAAAAAGAAAACAACGAACCAAACACAACCTCCCACATCACTATTTATTGATAAAACTCCAAAAATAGCAAAACTGCAGTTGAAGACCAGCTCAGATGTAAATACAGCATGTAGTAAATTCAGGGTGCAATTTACCAAAAAAATGACAAGCAGGCTAATATCGAAGAGCGTATTGAAGGGTTAAACAGAATGCCATTAGAAAACAGAGGTATCTGTGAGAAACAGATAGGGTCTGGGAAGCTTTTCCTCTCAAAGGAAAGAATCTCAGAAAAAAAGTTGTTTTTGTTTTATCCTTTTAAATGAGAAGGTGAAATTTTTACAGAATGTCTAATGTTGTTGAAGAAATACACACAAGCTTTAGGCATGAAAGCTGCCTTCAGATCTGAAAGAGAAACTGCACATTTCATATTTTGTCTAACCTGAGACCATTGTGACTCCAATCCCATCACAACCCTTAGCCACCAGAGGGTGAAGTCAGGTGGATGAGAAAATCTTCTGGATGTGTCTTCTGATTATATTCTCTGGGGATAATTTTTAACTTTCTGGCTGAAACAGCAATATCATCAAGGGACTGGGTCTTAGGCTTTTTCCCCCAAGGAAAAGAGCACATTGCTTTAATGATTCCAGGCAGTCAGTGGACCTTTCATTTGATAAGCTGCCCTAAAATATGCTGTCTGAAGGCAGGTAGACAAATAAATAACTATGTTAATAGTCAGATACTCTCCCCACCTCAGCCTGAGATTGCCTGTCAGACAAAAAGCGTTTGGCAATGTTATTCCATTAACATATGGTAACGTCTTTTAAGATACTGATTCTGAGCTCATTAAAAAAAGCATGTGAGAAGTTCCCTAACCCAGCTGATTCCAGTGGAATTAGGACAAAGCTCATTTCCCTACACAAATTTCTCAGTCAGCAACTCACTGTCTGCATGAATAAAAGGCCACTCACCTCCAGGAAGCCACCTCCATAGAGAATTGAAAGACAGTCCTTTCTGGAGCTAAGCAGATGTCTTGCCCCCTTGTTCTTCCCTCCAAATAAGACCCCCCATACACCTGTGAAGCAACCAGAAGAAGCAATGTATGATGTATTTCAAGATTAAAATAGGACCTTCAAGCAAAATCTCTTACTTGATGTAAGAGCACTGTGATATTAATTGTAAAGTTCTTAGTAACAAGACTTGGAGGAGAATGGCATAGAAGCAATTTTTAAGCTTTCCTTTGAAGGATGCAATTTCTAGAGGTAATAGATGTTTGCACCTCTGCCCACTGCAATAAACAGCTGTAGTGGATCAAACCCAGTGGTCCAGCACTGTCCAGAACAATGCCACTGTCTTCAGAGGAAACATCAGTTTGCCCTGCAACAGGTAGCAGTGGTCAAGTCTGCCAAAAAAATGGTGTTTGCTTGTGGCATTTATTAGGTAGAGCTTGGTTTTTGTCCTGCAATGCAAATGGCTTCACTTGGGGAACACTCTCCTGAAAGTCAAATCCAAGAAAAATTCCATGCATCCAGTCACCACAGTTACAACCAGAGCAGCCAATACAAATTCCTGGGCAAAGCAGACAGTAAAATATTTGCCAAGTTCTACTGAAGTTCAGCTCTTTTTTTTTTCTTTTTTTTCACTGTGTGTATACTTCCTTTGCAATTTTCCTTATTGTGAAGGACATTTTTTATGAAGTGAAATACTGGGGAGTAAAACTTAAAAATTTTAAGGGCCAAAGCAGCTTCAAGACAAACAGAATCCCCTTGTTGAGTTAGTTGCCTGTGTTGAAAGGAGAGTTTTAAATGGACAAGCATTTTCTCCAGCAATGGCAGTGCACCCTTAAGTTGCACTGAAATTCAGATCTCTTTGCCAACTGACCTTGGGGCATCATCTGCAGTGTGACTCAGAGCACAGAGAGGCTGAAATAAGAGGAATTACTAGCTTTTTATAGGGTTGCTCACACCAATTCTATTCTCAGACACCAGGGATTACTCATGCTCTTCAGAACATATTGCTGGCTTCCTGCTCTGCTGCTCATTAGACACAAGGGTGTCAGCATGAAGCCCAGTAGCCAGGAAGGCAGGATGTGGTGAGCAGAAGCAGCACAGCAAAACACAAGCAGCTCCCTCCATTCACCAGGTAGCATTTTCCCAGCTAAAGTTCAAGCAAGATGCTTTCAGGAGCAAATTGATTTGTCTCCAAGAATTGGAGTGGCTTATATGTTACTTGGTGGGGAAAATTCCAGCTGAACAGGAATGAACACACAGACTTAAAAAAAAACCCCAAAAACATCTTTGGAGAAAACATGAAGAGTATCAGAGAATAAATTACTATTGGAGGGATTTAGAAGAAGGAAAGATCTGCCCCACCCAAAGAGAAAAAGGAAACTGGAAAACCAGTTACTCAGATTGAGATTGTATTTTTTTTAATAAAAATCCATACTCATCTCCTGTGTTTGGGATTTTACATGATTTTTTGACTCTTCTGAAACAATCTCTAATTATTTCTGATTATATAAATAAATTGCTGGTATTTTCTGTAAAGTGTTTCTTTGAAAACCATTATGATTGTCTCTCTACTAGATCCTAGTGGATCTCCTAATATGCCCCAACTCTCATATTCCATCCAGCTGGTCTCCAACTGGTCAAATGTCAATACATGGTTAGTCAACAGAAAACACATTTACATGACACAATTCATTTGCCCTGTTTTAGACATCCAAAGTGCAATGAGGTGAATCATACCCTGAAAGGGCCCATTGACTGAAAAGCTTCTGGATATCTGGCTCTGCTACACACACCTATATTATACAGCTAGGTGAAACAGATCCCAGCAGAACCTTCTAAATCTTTTGTTTTTGAAGGAAATGCTGCCAAAGCTCATATTTTCTGTGCTCTAATGTTCAGCTTGTATCCTGTTATCTTCTCACCTACATTACAGTCAAAAATGAGAGCCTGATTTTTCATTGTACTTGACCATGTTAATCTCAGAGGTTGTTTTAGGTCAATAATATGTCCTCTCTTTTCCTAGATTTTTTCTACCAAAAAAAAACTCTCAAACTACATACAAATATAAACATTTTTATTTATAAAAATTTTCCCAATAAAAGTATTAACCAATTTTCTAGCAATCATAAGGAACTGAAATCTTATATAAAAGTATGGAATTTTGAGATAGAGTTTTCTCTTTTCTTTTCCTTTTATGCCAAAACTGTAGACAAGCACATACCCTCTTTGGACACTTGGAACTTTATTCAGAAGACCATTTTAAGTCAACAGATGCTGTACAATTTCTTTGCTATTTTTCAGTAGTGAAATGAGTTCTATGCAATTTTTCATTCTAGTTTACAGGGATAAGTACTACGTGTTAAAGTTAAACACATATTTGATTTAATTGTGTGCTTAAATGTGTTGAATAATTTCCAAAATCAACAGCAAGTCAACAGCATTAAGTGGAAAGTTACATACCTGTTATGTTGTTATGCTTTTCCTGTGTCTCATTCCTTTGACATTTGCACTAGGAGAAAAAATCCACTGAAGCCAGTAGAAGTATAGATGTTAAAAAGAGATCCAAGGTTGAAAACAAGGCGGGTTTTGTGCCCAAAGGACAACTGCACTACTAAAAATCAACATACTGAAGAGGAGAGGTAGAAATTTGTACTTACAAGTAGGATTTTTCTCAGTCTAAACTACAGTGACCTTAGGCTTGGGAAGTGCTATGAGGTGCTTAACTGAAAAGCACCATGGGATTATGACAAGTAGTTTAGAAGCACATATAAAAGAAAAGCATTTTCTACAGCTAATTAAATGGTAGGTTTTTTTCTCTTTCACTATCCCTTCTCAATTAAAAGGTGTGACTTCAGGGACTCTTTCTATTTAAAGGATGTCTAGGTGATTTTACAGGAGAGGGAACAGAGATAATAAATCACACAACAGCTATTGAAATAATATTATCCAACCTGAAAAGACATTTTTCCAAATCACTTCACACATCCATCACTCCATGAGTGTCACATCTGTGTAATGAGTTACTCCTTACCTTTGCCCTCTGGTGTGGCTCCCTATTCTTATGAACTGCCCAGGCTGGAGTTTCCACAATTCCAATTGTGCTTTGAAGTGCTTTCGAAGAAGACCATGACTTAGCTCCAGCAAAGAGAATCTATAAACCCTGTTGAGAGGAGACTATGGAAAGCCATGGCTGAAACAACGAAGTATACCTTGGCTTATGTGAGAGGAAAAGTTCGCGTTTACCACTTGTTTAATTATATTGAGAAAAATTAACCCAATTAGAAAGGTTACCCAGTTCTGGTAATTTGATACATCTTCCTTCCACTGTCTGAAAGGCAAAAAGGAATATTTATGTCACCTTTCTTCAGAACAGAAAGTTAACAATGTCTTCCAGATTAACAGCAGCAGCTACAGTACATTTTCTTGATCCATTCTGGTATGGTTTCAGATCTGATTTATGAAACATGAGCCATAATTCTATCACAGCTTATCTCTTCCTGGAGATGGGCTAGGATAACACATCCATATTGACTCTATAACATCTGTCAAAGGCTGATGAGGAACAAATACCATTAAACTGTCTGCCCAGCCCTGCACAGGAAGAAGAATGACCATTTGCTATATGTGATTCATCATTAAAAAAAACCTAAAAAAACCACTACAAAACAGAACTGTTTTCTGGGGGCTTCATGGTGCCTCATTATTCTCTTGTTGTCAGTATTTAGGTAAAACAAATAGAGAATGCATATGCATAGTTTGGTCTGGAGAAGATTAAGACTCATGACTTTGAAATCTTCATTAGTTCCCTTTTCACTGGTCTCAAAATCAAATAATGTTGCAAATGCATCCTGAAAGGCACATTGTTTTTCCCAAAAAAACATATAGCTGACCCTAAAGAAAGTTTTCTGTCAATGCAACAGCAAACCCATCTTCTTTCAATGACACAAAACAGATTTGAAATTACTATAAATAACAGCTACTGGTAGAGATTCCATTTGAATGACAGTGCTTCAAACTCAGGCTGTTCAAAAGTGAACTGATCTACTGAGAGAGTGCCCTTTCTGCAAATGGTACCATGCAATTGAGCTGTTGGCATTACTAGGGAGAGTGAGATTTTCTTAGAGGACATCAACCTCTGCCAATTAATTTATAGCCAATTAGAAATAAACAGCCTTCTCCATGGGCTGTAGGGTGACCTCTGCTCCAGTGCTTGGAGCACCTCCTCCCTCTCTTTTTTTCATTGACCTTGGTGCCTGCAGGGCTGTTATTTTGTTGGGGGTTTTTGCCTCATTCCTCTCTCGCACAACTTCTACACAGCATGTTTTACCCTTTCTTAAACACTTTTCCATCAAGGTGCCACCAGCCTCGCTGATAGGCTCAGCTTTGGACAGCAGTGGATCTGTTTTAGAGCCAGCTATATCCAGCATGGGGCCAGCCCCTGGTCTCTTGTCACAGCCCTCCTGCTGCCAAGACTTGAACAAGAAAGTTCAATACACTGAGGAAATAGACATGATCTTCCTTTGTATGTTTGGACTATAAACCTTTCTTCCCCTCCTTTTCCTGTTTGTGAAGTAAAAAATCAAACAGACCTAGTTCAAACCACAGCATGCTCGCCCACCATGTAACTGATGGGATTAAGGGGAAAAAAACCCAAACAACAAAACATCTGTGATTCATTCTAAGAAGAATATAAACCATGACCAGAAAGCACTTTAGAGAAGTGGATTTTAGCAGTGTGTGTGCAGCTTGGATATACATTAACACAACTTTTAGTGAAATGAGATTTGAGGCTTTACAGAACCGAACAGTAGCATTCTGTGCCACTGGCACAAATCCCAGGCTGGAGGCTGGAGAACCACACCATCCCTTCCTGCAGAAGTTCTCAGCAGTAGCAGTAGTGCTTCTGGTGTTCCTCAGGCTGGCTGCTTCCTGCAGAGCTCCTCCCTCTGAAGGCCAACCCCAGGTTTCTTCCAGCACTGAAGGCAGAGAAAGTCTTCCTTAAGGTGCACGAGCCACTGTGGTAAGGATGCACTGACATTCCTGAAGGGCAGGCAGCCACTGCTGTGTTTCTGAGGGCTGCTGATCTCAGAGGCTTTCGTCCTCAGGGAGGAGGGAATATCCTCTAGCGTGCTAGGAGATTGCCTTTCCTCTTCGGGCAGCAAGCAAAGGCTTGTGACAGCACTTCTCTGCACTTCTGGGGACACTGCGAGAAGCTCCCTTGTAAGAGGGTCTCCCCTCCATTCCACAGAAGAGATTTCCCTAAAATACCTGCAGCTTTGTTGCTTTGATTTGATGTTATATAACTCAGTGTTTCGGACTGCCCAGAAGGCACAGAGTGACGGAAGAACAGAAAAACAGGTCATTTCTTTAATCACTATGCTCAGTGGCAGGGCCCACCTTTGGCTTTATCTTTGTAGCTGTGCTTTTCATTACTTTTATTTATAAATTTATGTTAATTTTTGCAACTATCTCTATCTGTCACAATGCTAGCTGCAGGTGCCAAATTAAAACAAATATCTTTGCAGTTAGGGCAGGAAAAAATAAATCAAAATGAAATTCTCTCTCAAGGGACCCAGTCATCCTGCCAGTTAACACACACCTGATGAAATGATTGTGCCTCAAATTAAGCCTTCTAATTTGTGTATAAAACTAGGTCACAAAGCTTATTCCTCTTTCCTCCACAGCTCCTATATATGTTAGTGCATTATATTACACAGAGAAAAAAATATACTGAAGGGTAGAGCTTTGTAGATGGCTCTTCAGCATATCTGCATCATGTGTTAAAAGGACAGCTTGTAGCCAACATGAAAACCAAATCAAAAGAGAGAGGCTCTTTGAATCTGTTACTGTTACACTGCTCACTAACCATAACACGATCAATGTGATAATATTACCTCCTCCTTTTATTTTTAAATTTAATTTTCCCACTCATGTCACCAGCATCCAAAAAATCTTCAGGGCTGTTTTTTCAAATGTTTCTTAGCCCTTTGAGTCATGCAGGCAGCTTCCAGACTGGAGTTTGTAAGCTAACTTAATCATTGCTGCCACTAGCTTGCAAAATGGCCATTACAATATACAGGAGCCATAGAAGAGATCTATTTTCTTCCCCTCAGGTAAAAGAAAATATTAAAAAATAAGATTAAAAAAAATTTAAAAGTATCTAAAATAATCTGTACTTATTTAAAAGAATTCTACTGTAAATTGGGAGAGAAAACATTTGTCCTACAGGCTGACAAAGCCCCACAACCAAAGTGTCTTATCACTCAAACATCCAGACAAACAACTGATGGTTTTATTCCCCCAACAGATGTTCCAGCTGCTCAGGTTAGCAGAATACACACTTCCATCACTGCCCAACAGCAGCAGACTCCAGCTCTTGAAAGTCACCATCTGACACCAGGAACAAAAGGTCAAACCATAGTCTAGACATAAGCTGTAAACTGGGATGCTCAAAAGTCACCAGTCTGGCAGACTGAAAAAAGAGCCAAGCAGGGCTTTTCTCAACAGATTATGTGTATAATAGATATCTTATCAGATATATCTTGCTCAGATTTTGGCTCAAACTACAGTCTACATAACTTAATAGATGTTTATGCATCCTAGCTTATCCATAAAGTAACACAGTTTTCTCTATTTTTCAGGAAGGTACATTACTAATCTAATGTTAGAAAAGCAGATGCAAAAGCACAAGTCAAACACACTATAGACATATCCTTATGGAGATGGGATCAACTCAACTGAAGCTACTGAAGGAGTTCCAGAGATTCATTTAGTTCTAGGATTAAATTTACTACTCTGCCTGGAAACATCACATTGAAAAGCCATGACAAAACAGAGAACTAAATTATACAACAGTTGCACTTCCATTCTTTTTCTTTCCCAACCCATCACAACACTGCTAGTGTTGTCTCAACATCAGGCAGTACAGGCCCCCCAGTCAGATCCTTGGTACTTTTTATTTGACTTCCTCAGAGGCCAGATTCCACACCACCTGATTTATAGCTCCCTCATAGAATAGCAATCTAGATGATGAATGAAAAATGCAGCAAAACATGCAGGATTAAACTCAGCTTGTCCCTCATTGTTTCCAACTCTCTAAGTTCTGCCATGGTGTCCTGGAGCACAGTTGAACATCTGCACACAGCTCTAATATGCTTGCAGCTTCTGTGCCTCCTGCCTACCCTGATTTCCCATGCTTTTGGCAATTAACACCAGGAGATTAACAATTGGCTCCAGGACAATTGACTCTGGAGGCAATTAGCCTCCTACAGGCACCTCACTACCTGCCAATTTCATAGAGGTGAGAGGTGCAGGGGCTATTAATGAAATGCATTAGAAAGAAATAACTGAGCTGTCAGTTAGTCTTGGGCTTCATCCATAATTCTGCTCAAGAACAAATGCTTCACATCCCATGTGAATCATAGGAGGCTAAAGTGAAGTAACCTTAGCTGGACAGCTTTATTTTGCCCTAAACTAGGGGTTCATTAGATTCTCCCATTTTGGTAACATTAATTTAACATTTTCTCTATTTTATACAAATTAAGTGGTAGTGAAGTGAAATTGCAAGAACATGGCCGTACCAGTTGGAGTCATGCCATTCCTGTCTGCCTTCTAAAGCACTGATTAGACACATCTCTCTTGTCAGTGTCATGTTGTGTATAAAAATGGGTATCTCTGCAGATGATTGCTGTTTGCAATGCTGTGGTCAGTTTGTAACCAAATCCAAAAATACACGAGCAGTTCCAGAAGCAGAAATACATTAGCTGTTTCAGAAGCAGATGGTGTGCTTGAGCTATTTAAACAGCAAAGAAAAAATGTAAGTTTTTTTTATTTTTTTTTACTATTTGTAATATGCTATAAGCTCAGTTCAGCAATCCTTAACTGTTTGAAACCGTATTTATATTGGTAAGAATTGTGGGGATATATATCCTTTGAAAATAAAGAAGATGGCTTCCAGGATCTTACTGTTCAAAGAGCACAGAAATACACTTCATTCAGCAAATTCTCATGTTAGAAAAACAGGTAACATACAAGTAACACAATACTGCCACAGCTGTATAGCAGAAGCTCCTCAGAAGAAAATCTATGAAAGGAATTAGATGTTTTAACTCTACAGAGGAATCTTCCTGTTCTCAGAGATGCTGAGAACAGACTCAAGACTGACATGGAATAGAGTGCTGAGCCACCTTCAGAGAGTCCTGAAGGAGAGGCTGGCATCTTGCCTCTTGTCCCTTTCCATGACTTTATTTCATGGCCATGGCCACTGGAGACCCCACAGTGAAGGTGTTCCCTTTGTAGCCCTCAAAGCAGGGCTCCAGGAGCACACCAGGTTCCCTTTGCTGGACTCAGAGAACAACTCCCTCATGTGCATTTCCATAAATTTGTGTTTAGGCTCCTCTCTGTACAGAGTCCTGGGCCTGCTGCCTAACAAAGTAGGGGAGGAAGGTCACCTTGGACTTAATTAAGAGCAAGATCTTCCAGAGGGATTCCTACAAGCAGGACCAAAAGGTTGAAAGAATCTAAACCACCTTTACAAAGCGTATTAGCAATTCTAGTTTTTCCTGCTAGCTGCAGCACAAGGGGCAGCAGGATGGTCTAGCTGAAGCACCTCCCCTGTGCAGCAAGCAAAATGGACAGAATTGAAACATTTTGAATACACATTGCAGAAGAGGGTGCATGGTTAGGGCTGCACTTATTTATCCCATGCTTGAGTCTGTTTCCAGTTCATTGCCTGAAATTTCACTTTCTCTCTCCAATTCTAAAAACGTCTCTTAGCTTGTACAATCCTCCTTCAAAATATATTCTCCTGTTAACAAATTAAAGCTAGTGCTCTGGAGGCCAACAAAAAGCGGTCTCTTAGTGCAGGTGGGCTTTTTAAAAGGTGCTGAACATTTTATTTGAGAATAGGAGAGGGAGAAAGAGTCACATAAAAATTAAATTACACCTATTTGATACCAGTCATCATCTTATTGCACATAAAACCTAAAAAGCAAAACATTTAAACTCTTCTGTATTTTCAAGTCTAGTGAAATATTGTATTTAGCATAAAATATACTCTCAACCAAAATATTAATCTTCCAGTTATCCTAGACAGAAGGCAAATAAGTGTCACTTTAATGTCTCCCATTTCAGTTTAAAACCTGTCAGCTACAAAGAGATGAAGGTAAAATCAGAATCCCCACATGCACGTTGGGCTGGATCCTCTGCCAAGATCACAAGCAAGGGATGTACCTGAGGCTGGTACCTGACTGGGACAGAGAAAAGAAGAGAAACCACAGTGCCAGTGCCCTCAGATTAAACTGGATTGCCTGCACAACTGTATTGCCTGCTCTCCACAGCTTGATTTCTCTTCCATGGTATTGCCTGTGAAATGGACATTGGGGAGCACAGTAGAGGGTGGAGTTGCACACAGGTATGAGTGGAGAAGAGGGACAGTGTGGCTGATGCTGAGGTGTTCACCTACAGAAATGAGAAAGGCATTACCACTGTTTAACAGAATTAATAGAATTAATCCCCTCTAGGAAGATGTTTTGGAGGCCTTCTCCATTTATGACACAGGTATTTCATGTAGGAACATATCCACAACTGGATTGTGGATTCACACTCTTCCGTACAGCCTAATATGTCAGAATTTCAAGGCAAGACACAGAGCTGGAAGCAAGCCTGACAGAATAGGGAATGGCAGACAATTCCTCTGAACACTACATGGCCTTAAAACTCAGCAAGGAGTTCTGGAAGGAGGATCCATACAGATCTGAGGGCAAAATCCACAGAAAACCTGTATTCCTACTGAAACTGATACAAGGACCCATTATCTGGAAGAAGGTGCAATATACCACACTAATTCCAACTGCTTCAAGCTGGCTCCCTCTGCAGAAGACCATCTAGAAGGAGAAGGTTGGACATGTCTTTTTCTAGCATGCAGAGCTCCAAGGCAAGAGTGCTACAAAGGAATGACTGCTACACTTCAATGTGTGCTGGTATTCCAGCACATCTGTGACATACTGCTTCAGAACAGGAGCAGAAAAGCAGTGACTGAGAAACAGAAAAAAAAAAAATCATCATTTGGATAGTTTCAAAGCTCTTCAATCCAACCAAAAGTGAAAAACTTCTGCAGGGTGTCCAGTGTGTGTGAATGGAGCAGGATGCCTCTCAGATTAGGAAAATGTAGCTGTGCATTTTTATACCCAGGAATTGGTACAATGCCTGACTGCCTCACAATGAAAGTCATATCAGAAGCTTAATGGTATGGGGCAGGGAGAAGCCTTTGAATTTGACCTTAGTCAAAACAGGATTAAGACTTAAAGGCCACATATATGGCTGAAAAGCACAAAACTGCTGCATGCAGCTTTGGTAAAACAAATAGAAGAGCTTTGAAAAGCTATTGCTGGTAGTAGAGACCAACTTCTGTCTTCTGACAAGCATATTAACCTTTTGAAACTCTGGTCCAGGTGCCTCATCAGTTCTGGGATAATTCTCTCTCACCATCCGTGTGCACATTTCGCCCACACTATTCCACTCGCCAGTCAGGTCAGAGGGTGCCGCTGCTCCAAGCTCATTTATGGTTTGATTTCACACACCCTTCAACTGTTTATTGCAGTCTTAAGAAAGCTCAGCTCCTGCACAGAGGCCAGATTTTTTTTCCCAAAAGCGCTTAAGCTCCCAGAGTGTCTTCTTGTCCTCAATGGGAGATGAACCCCTTAGAAAATGTCAAATCTTCATTTAGAATGTGCAGTTCTGTTGGAAATCTGACCCTTGGTGTTTTGGAGAGAATTACATACCCACATGCCATGTCCATGGCAATCATTTTGCAGCTGAAAGGGAGTCCAACACTATACAACTGCATTCATGATGAGTAGTCTGAAACTGGATGAAGCATGCTCCTTTTTTATCAGAACACAAGCTAGCTACCTCTGAAGAGGGCAATTAACCTTCATATTTAGATAAGAAATCTTAGGTATTTTGTGGTTGTTAGTACACTAATGCCTGCACAATCTCTTGAGTACATTTATCCCCATGTCACCCCTATGGGATGGTGTTATCACTACCATCTTGCTGATAAGGAGCTGAGACAGGGAGATGGATTAAGTTAAATCACCCAAGGTGCACTGAAAATCTTCACTGAAACTGCCAGCTAACCCAGAATTCTGCTCAGGGCTTGCCAATGAATGTGGACTCTAACACAGAGTACTACAAAATGTGGAAATTATGAATTTATATTCCAGAATTAAAAAAACCGCAATCACAGTGACCTAATTTGATTATTTTAAGGAATATACTGATATCTAGTGCCAAGAATGACTCCTGCATTCTAGAAAGGAGCCTGATACCAGACAGAAACCTGTAGGCAAAGAGAGAACTGCAGTATGGATCTCTGAGAAACTTGCAACAACCTTGAAGTTTAATACTACAAAGCTGCTGTATATACCATATCAGTAGGATAATCCATTGTAGAATTGCTAAGGGGAGGAGTCTTTTAATTTTTTTCCTAATGCTTTTTGGGTGTTAGTGCCTGTGGGTGTTAGTCCTATGAACCCTTGGCTCCTTTCCACCCATAAAGCAAAGCTACTCACAAGTATTTCTCAAAGGGATTTTTCTTCTATCTAAAGTACTTACAGAATTGTGTTCTTCAAGACTAGAAACCATAATTTCTGAATTGGGTAATAGTAATTGATTTCTTTCATTTGTATGAATGAAGCCAGCTAATATTAGAAAGACCTTAATAAACCTTACTGTCTCCACAATACCTTTCAGACCTAACTTATTTAAGTGTTCAGCCCCTTTCAAAACTTTCTACACTTGCCTTCACCTTCTCCTTACCTTTTCCCCTGGAGCCAGAACCTACCACACTCTCAGGGCATGGCTGTTGTCATTGCCATAGGGCTTCCTCGTTTTCCAGAGGTGCATTCCTTCAAGAGTCCTTGTCACTGAGCCCTGACCCTGGAAATGCTGTTCTAGAGCTGGAATTATGCAAAAAATGGGACTCGCCCATTCCACTCTCACTACTGTTTGAAAGGCCATTTCCTCCCTGCTTCCTCATGGGCTGGGAACATACCATACATGATTGTGAGAGAGTAATCCTCCAGGGCTGCAGTTTGCTCACAGCAGATGCCTACAAAGTGTTTTCTCTCCTGGGTCACCTCTTTAAAGTGATTTTCTCTGCCTGGGTTTGTAACATTTCTGTAGAACATTTACTACACCACCAGCATGAAATCTATGCTCCAAACGAATTCATCAGCTACAGTACAGCAACTTCCTAGACATCCTGCTATGCCCAGGGTGCAATTCTTAAATCCAATTTTCTCCACTTTAAGGCTGGCTGTCACAGTTTCCATTTGAGACTAATTCAGTAGCTCAATTTTAGAATCTGTTACTCCCAGCAATTTTAGCAAGACTGATCTAATAAAGGCAATTTTTCAAAGGTTGAGCTGGTGCAGTTCTTTGTTTCTCCACCTCACTTTCAGGCAAATTATTTATGTTCAGTACACACCAGGAGGACCTCAAATTCTGGAACAGCACTATTCTTCATACAGAGTGATATGTTACCATCATGCCCTCCAGGTACTGTGTTTTCTTTCCCAGAGAAGAAAAGCAGGCTGGTATTTCTAGTACTGTCACCTGAAAACTTCTATTCTGCTTCTACCTCCACCGTGAAGATGCTATGTAAGGCCAGTGCTTCCTCTTCTGCACTTCAGCTCCTTTACCTCCAAAGTACAGATAAAATGTGTACCATCACAAAGGGCTACTAATGTTTTAGGAAAGAGGGAAGACTTCTGGGACCAAAACCAGGACAGCAAGCCAGAATACAGCATTTTAATGTTTCCATCTCAATGATCTTTCTTGTCCTATTTCTTCTACAAGAAGCAGTCACCTTCCTCCTTGCTTTGTTTGAGTATCACCCACAATCAGTAACAGCTGAAAAGTTCTTTATGGTTTGTCTCACCTACTCTCCAACATGTTTCTTCAATGTGTTCTGCACTCTCTGCTTTTGCAAGACGATCCCTCATTGCTAATTAGTCATGGTGTCACTACAGGTCTCTAATCAGTGAAAAAGGCCACCACAAAATCTTGTACTGGACACACCTTGAATGAAAAAGTAGCACCTCTCCCAGGGGGTTGACAGAGTGCAGGGGACCATGGGTCAGTATATGGATGCACAGAACTCCAGGTAAAATATGAGGATTAGGTAATAGAGCTCCAGGTAAAAGATGAGGATTAGGTAACTGCCTATTCCCCCAGCAATTCCAGACATTGTGTATGACTGGTTAATCCCCTTTCTTCTCCTGAGCATCAGCCGCAGATTGATGCATACAACACCCCAGACAGCTTTAGTCTTGACTTCCTCACAAGGGACCTTCTCAGCACATTCCTGACACCAACTCAGGCTTCCTAGCCCAGGGCAGGCAGCCACCGCAGCTCCCAGAGCAGCAGCTGCTGCAGCCATCACGTTGCCTGAGATAAAAGCGGGCTAGGACAGAAGGGACTGCCCTTCTCCCCCACCAGAGGGGAAAGGAAAAGCTGCAGGGCAGCAATGCAGCCAATGAGGGTGCTATGCTAGATCCTGATTAGGCAAAATCTGTGCTGCCCCCTCACTTAACTCTTTGTTAAACTTCTGTCTTCTGCCTCAAGCAGATACACATTTACAAATTGGGTCTGGGAAGTCCTGAGTGCAACTCAGGGAGAAATGGATGATGAACGTCAGCTGCAAAATCTGGCTTACTGGAGAGATTCCCACAGAGCATGGAGAGCCTGGTGTTTCTATAGCCTTAAGGCACTTGGGATTTTTGTAGGCTCTCAGGGCCAGCCCTACATATAAGGAAAACCACAATGAAAAACAGAATCCCTTAGGTCTCTTAGGAATAGAAAATAAGGACTCAGGCCTGAAAATTAAATTCTTTTCCCTCCTCTTGTCTACACAGAGCTTCATCTGTTGGGACTGGAATTCCCCTACATTCTCCCAGTGGGGAGGCCTGGGATCCCAGCTAACTGGGTGGCCTTTTGCTAAAAGCAATTTCCTTCTCCTTTGTAAGGACAATGGGGCAGGAACAGATTAAGGCACAGACAAAACTGAATTTTGCTGCCCTGAGAAGTGGGAGGTGAATCAAACCCAAGTTGCTCCTACTGTCAAGCCCCAGAGACAACAGGAGGATTTCCTGCCCTTGGAGTTGTAAGTGGGGCACAGAGGAGGTGGCACATGGCCTGCACAGGTATGTAATACTAAGTTTAAGTATATGGCCATGATCTTTTTGTCATCAGTAACAAGGAGAAAGACAACACATCCCAAAAATGCATTGATGTGATGCATACAAAGATGATGTCAGTGAAAATTTGGAGAAAAACATATTTTGTGCCTGCTATTGTGATAGAAAAAAGAAGCCAGCTGACCATCATTCCCAAAATTTAAGATATAATTATTTTGCGTGTGTGTTAAAATACAGCTCTTTTTGAATCACAGCATCAGTTCCTAATTACGTGGAAGCTAAGATTTTATGTGGAAAGCCAAGATTTTTCTAGTACCAAAAGAAAGCACATATGTTCAGGCAAAATGAATAAACCCGTAAGTCAGAACAAAGAAAAGTTCTTATTGTCTTTTTTTTTTCCCTCTAGTACTTTCTCGCATAGGAATTAAGAGTTCACTGGTAATTAAAAACCAGTAATTTGCAGGCGCGCTGCTTTCCCGGGGCCCGCGCGGCGGCGGCGCCACCTGGCGGCGCTGGGGCCGGCCCGGAAAACGCGGAATTTCGGCGTTATCGGCCCAAAACGGCGCCGCGGGGCTGCGGAACGGCCCCGGCGGAGCCGCACAAGGAGCGCCTGAGGCCGCTTGGCTTGTGCAGCCTGGAGAAGAGGAGACTGAGGCTCTGCGACACCCTCATGAGGGGAAGCGCGGCGATCTCCGCTCGGCGGTGAGCGGTGACAGCACCCGAGGGACGGCTTGAGGCTGTGCCAGGGGAGGTCCGGTTTGATGTTAGGGAAGGGTTCTTCGCCCAGAAGCTGGCTGGGCACTGCAACACACCCCACAAGCCCGGCAGAATTCAAGAAGAATTTGGACAGTGCTCTCAGGCACACTGTGCAACCCTTGGGTCTGTTCTGAGCAGAGCCAGGGGCTGGATCTTGATGATCCTGGTGGGTCCCTCTCAACTCAGGATATTCTTTGGCACCAGCAGATCTCCCGATGGTGACAACCATGGCAGGACTGGCCTCTTGGCATGAGTGGGATTACTTAGTGACCAGGTGGCTTTGGATAGGGACACCACAGAGGTGCAGGAGAAAGGCTGGCGGGAAGGAAGTGCTGGGCACTTTCTGCTCCTGGACATTCATCAGTGCAGGATAACCAGTCTGAGATGGGAGGTTGGCAGTCAAGTGCCACTGGCACCTTGTCCTGCAACGAGCTCACATGAGTCCCACCACCAAGAAGTGGAGCCATCAAGTTTTCTCCAGTCCAAGGAGAGAAAAGAGCCAGTACTTCAGTGTCACTCACCTGAAGGCTCCTCCTGAAATCTGAACTGCTGGGCAAATAGATTGAACTAAAGAAAAAGGGAGGGGAAAACGTCATCTCAGTTGTTTTCTTCTCCTTCTTGCCCAAAATAATGACCCATAACCTGAAGCTTGTTTCAGAGATAAAGGAGCTTTGTGATTTTGTTTTACCAAAGTGGTATTTTGCAGCGATGAATACCTGAGAACTTTCTTCCACTTGGACAAAGGCTGAAGCTGCTAAAGCAGTAGGATGACAATGCTGCACTGAAGGTGCCTGTGTATTAATAAAGCTTTACGGTAAAATCTTCTTTTACCCTGTCTCTTCCTTTTTGTCATTTTATATTGATGGATACATTCCTTGCTGTCACACCAGAGCATCTCAAAACTAGTACAGCACCAATAATCTTATGCTTATATAAATTTTAAGACCAGGCTTTGGCCAAAGTACACTGCCCACAACACCATGTTTCAGCTGCTCCTCACCAAAGGCACTTACCAAGCTCCTTAACAGGTAATGTGACATTGCTTTAGAGGGAAGGGCCTTCCTACCACATGTACTGCTCAAAAAAGGAATTAGAGAAAAAGGGTATTTTATGTAATTTCAGAGTAAACCTCCTCTGTTACTACTAATTTAAATATGATCACCCCTGTGGCCTTTTTGGAGGAGTTTTGACAGGTGGTGGGATGAAGGCAGCTGGTTGGAAATTCTTTCTTGCCTCAGACATCACAAATCCTTTGAAAACATTTTCTTGTTTGCATTTTTGTCAGAGGATCATTGCAGAGATCAGGAAGAGATGCATAAGACAAGGAATGGCTCCAGTCTGTGCTGGAACTTTATGCCCTGCTACACTTAACTTGAGCTCAGAGGAGATGAGTGAGGTTTGCCCAGAAATCACAAATAGAGAGGAGTAGAAGAGAAAATAGACAACTGGAATGTAGGGGCTTCTGGACACAGGAAGGAGTGTGGGAGAAGTCCACACCAGAGTATTTTATACTCCCTGGCAGATACTCCCCTTTGAGAGAAAGTGCTCTCCATAAACAGAATATTCTCCAAACCACATTGTCATACTGAGAAACACACTCTTAACAAAATACCTTTCTTAACCAGTTTGCTGGTTCCACCTTTACCTTTTGGCAAGAGGAAAGGAAGTATTTATAACATAGACTTCTGCTGAGAACTACAGATGAGCCTTTGTCTCAGCAGAAATGGAGAAATGCCATTGAGAGGGATGTGGCAAATTACAAAGAGGGTTATTCTGAAAAGTTGGATTTTTTTCAAAATTGCCATTCCTTGCCAGAGAATATTTTATATGCAGAGAGGCTACAACACAAATGCTCATGCTACAGTGGGCATGCCCACATTCCTCTAGGAATTTTTTGTACATAGAATTCACAAATGCAGAGCTGGAAAGGATCTGATCCTTGCAGGGATGAGCTAGGCATATGCCACGCGTGACTGACAGTTTTCTAGATGTTTCTTAAATACCTTTCCAGCACTGAAGATAATGCTGTCTTCCTGGATAATCCATCCCAGTGCCTCGCTATCGTTCAGGGACAACTATTTCCAGATGTTTAAAGCACAATGCCTGGGACAGAAATAATGTATGTGGTGTGGCCAGCAGTGATGCGTGGTCTTTTATCCAGCAAGCCTGAAGGTCATCTCAAAACTCCAAACAAATTGTCAAAATTTCCAAATACTCCTTGGCAAAACCTCGTGGTACAAAAACTGTAGGATGTCAAATGCATGTAAAACCTCTTCCTGCACTTTCTGCTGGCAGTGCGGAAAACCATAATGGCAAGTCAAAAAGATTGCCATTTCAGCCAGTGTTACATGTTTTGAGGAAGAGATGACGCAAACAAGCCTGTGCATTTGCGGGATAGGCTGGGTGCCTGGAGAGTGCAAGCACAGTGGCTCTTTTCACTGCACAGCCCAGCTCCCATGCAGAGCACTCCTCCAGGCTGGTGCAGTGTCTGCTACCTGGTCTGAGGCAGTGGGAGGACGTGAGCAAGTAGCAGCTCCTGCTGCCAGCTTCACTGGGTCTCCCTGGCCCCCAGCTTCATGCTCTGCCTTACTGCACCCTATGTTAGAGCCGTAGCAGTGACTTGTGTCTGAAGTGCCTTCTCCCTTCAGCACTTGCAGCTACTTAGCTTTGCATCCTGTCACCAAGACATTTTGAGTAGTAGTAGATCCCAAATACACCTTGCTTAAAACCAGGGGATGCCGTGTAAAGTATCTGCCACAGAAAGATTTCTATCATATTACCAGCGGTCTAGGTAGCTGTTTATAACACCATCCCTCCAAGAGCTCTTTGTGTTTACACAGACACCTACTTTTGCTGAAGAAACAGGTGTGGGAGTCAATCCAGTTTTAATGTGTGAAATTCTCTACAGCTCCTCAGCTGAAACTCTAAACTGACTGTTCTTTGAG
The DNA here is from genome assembly GCA_003676055.1 of Chloebia gouldiae. Classification (NCBI taxonomy): domain Eukaryota; kingdom Metazoa; phylum Chordata; class Aves; order Passeriformes; family Passeridae; genus Chloebia; species Chloebia gouldiae. The sequence continues at coordinate 6,686,507 of QUSF01000028.1, forward strand.
GTGACATTCCTAACTGCAACAGCAGTCATGCAAGAAAGGTGAACTGTTTGGCTGGCCAACACTTGCATGATCAAATAATTAATCAGCCTCAAAGGCAAAATTAGATTTCCAGTAACTCTGTTTCTTTGGGATTGGATTTTGGGGTGGCAAAGGTCAGACTTCTGTCATTGTTATTTAATTTGTAACAAGAAAAATAGGCTTCCATCCAGAGCGAGGTAAGAATTTTCTTTTTCTTGTTAAGGTTCATAGGGCAAAATCCTGACATGCTCCCTTAAATCTCCAATAGTTATTTTTTTCTTCATCCCAATTTAATTTCTAACAGATATTTATCTGCAATACAGAAGCCCTCCTTGCCAAGAGCAAATTTATTCACTCTCTGGAGGGAATATCCAGGTTGGACAGTCAGGACCCTCTAAGTTGCCATTCATCATAGATCTGACCAAGACTGGACTCCTAGCAAGATCTGATTGTGGAATTTGTACTGCTGCTGAAAGATGGCAGGATCTATCCCAACATGAAATAGGACTTAATCTTCTTGTGCTATTTAGGATCTGGAGAATGGGTGCAGTGGGAAACAGTGAGGCCAAAAGCACTTGACCCATCCCTACAGAGATAGCAAGTTGTGATGGTGATAGAGTAAACCCCTGGGCCACAAAACATGCTCACATGACAAGAATCTCTAATTTTCCTAGGGACGCCAATTTCTGATAACAACTTGCACAGATGTATAGCGCAAAAAGCCTGTTAAACACAGAAGTTAAGCCCAGCTTCAGATGTCCTCACCTGCTTTGAAAGCAGAGATGAATGGGGAAAACCCACAGCATTCAGGGCTTTTCCTTCTGTTCATGTGACACTTCACATGCCTTCCCAGCACAGCTTTGACACTAACCTTAGAGTGGCTGAGTCCATTTCTGATGCTTCTACAGAACTTTAATACATTTGCTTCAAAAGAGGAATCTCCCATGACCTCCATTACTCCAGTAAATTGAAATATATTTCCTTTGTTCATAATTACTTGATTAAAAGTATTTATTATTCCTTGCAGCACTTAAAAGCTGAAAAGGAGACAAGACAGACCAAGACAAGGCAAGGTAAGAGGGCAGGATGAGAGGACTCTCCACAGTCACTCAGTCTAGTTTGTGTTATTGTAGTCCTCACAATCATCAGCCACACAGCAGGACTCTAGAATATTCTTGACAAGCACATGCAGGCACTTTGGCCCTCCCTTCTGTTAACTGGTAGGCACAGCCTTGTAGGTTTCTTTCTTTAACATGTGAGCCCCTTAAGACACATATGTCAATGGTTAAAGAAGGCAAGCTGGGGATGTAAGAAAAATACATTTATCCTACAGCTTAGGAGTGGGCCAGCTAAACAGCAGGCCTCTTTACATCAGGTACACAGGGTATTAGTAGAACTGAATGTAATTCATGAGTTGCCCTACTGGTGCTAAGCTCAGCTGTCACCAGAACTTTCAGTCCTCTCCTTTCCTGAGCAAAGAAATCTCTCCAGTTTGTTTGCTTTCTAAACAAAAAATAAAAACTGGGAAGAGTGGTATTTCTAAGATCTCTATTCACTGCCAGTTGTTTACAGATATACTGCTGGTACAGCAGAGTCTGGTTTAGTGACTGGTTGCACTATGAAATGTCCCAAAGACAAATTTCTGTTTTGCCAAGAATAACCTTTCTGTACCAAATTAATTTCCATAGTGAGTGTACAAGGAGGAGTGGAAATTTTAGAAGTATGCTTGAGAAATAACACATTCAGTTACAAGCTCTCAACAGACCCTGGAAACTTTTTTTTTTTTTTAGTCCACACACCTATGTGTTTTAAAAGCATATAAGGCCACAGCATAACTGGAGTACCGCTGCCATAATCTTCAAATTAGGAGAACAGCAAGCAGATTGCATCTTACTAGGAAAACCCTCTGAGGTGATCTGTAAGTGATGCATGCACGCAGATCAACAAGATGTTTGTTGGCAGTAAGCTTTCAGCTACTGCTTCTCACTCTTCACAGTTCCAACCAATGTCACTCTCTGAAGAACAGCCATAATAAAAGAAATTGTACTGCTTAAGGTACCCAGCTGTAACACAACCACCTATTTTGTCACAGACTGGAATATTTTCCATTTTTTATCTCTAAGTTACAAGATTCCTCTTGAGCAACCCTAACTCCACTGTATTTAGGAGTGACCAAGAACCAGGCTACTAGCTGTGACCTTCTAGTCCCTTTCAAAGATACAGGATCATCTTAGAGAGAATTCATAGCTAGACAAATTTAGCTGTGTCTCGACTGCTGAATTACTGAATTACCAAGAACTTGAATGTGTGAAATGGTGATTTTTTCTTAAAGCTGATGTAATTCACTTGAAATATACAGAAAAAAAATCTTGTTTATCTGTTGCTCATAAAAAGCCCAAACTCAAAATGCCTAACAGAAAAGTTTACCAATTCATAACAAAAAGCAGATCTCAGTCACTGACTACAACAAATTGGTCCACGTTCCCTCATTTTTTGTTAGCTTAACATAAGGTTTACATAAGGTATAAATGATATTTTTTAAAAATCAGAACAAAGAGATGAACAGAGAAAAAACTGCTGCTCTTCACTGATGAAGAAGTGAAGCATGAAGAGAGGTAGGACAATGACAATTATGAGGAAATATAACTGTGTTGAGCGAGGAAATCCATGCAGAGCACATCTTTCTGAGCTGGACAGAGCAATTGGTCCTTCTGGACATGAATGTGTGGGCTTACTGCTCTGGGTGAAGATATTAAACCACTGCTTACAGTAAATGTGATGCAGGGAGAACCCAACATTGTGTTAAATGCCCCCACCTTCCATTTCCATTCTTAGTGATGTGAGCTCACACGAGGCTCAGGAAACATCTACTGTTTCAGGTCACATCATGGGTGTAACTTAGAAAGTTATTTGACTGGGATGGTGGAGTTGGCAAATGCCTTCTGTGGGAGCTGAGAGGGTCAGATAGGAGATTCAACATTCCAGTTGATTGGCATCTCAGAAACTTGCGAGAATAAGAAACAATGTTTTCCTGGGTGTCCAGGTCCACTCAAGACATCTGGTGACCAAAGCTTGACAGGCTGGGCCTCAGTTGCCAGCTATTCACAACACTGAGACTTACAGGTTGCTTGTGCCCAGCTCTGGGCTGCTGCACATGGTGATGGGCATATTTCTCACAATATCTGGCATCACTGCAGAAATGTCAAAATCACCCACCTGGAAAAGGAACAGCAGAAAAGTTTCTCTTCTGCTCTACTCCACTGACAAGGCCACACAGACCAATCCTTCTTCTGGAAGGAACTACAGAAGCAGAGAAGTCTGCCATGGCAACATGTCAGAGGCAGTGTTTTCTTTCCCTGTGAGTTTTATGAGCCTCCACAAGAAGGAAATTAGAAACTGAATTCTACACTCTTTCCCATTTATAATCGTGTCTGTAATGTGTACGTTTTGCTGTAGGTTAATGATGCAGTTCTCAAGCAAGATTAACTGCTGCTTCAGACAGCCATCAATTTTTTATGATTGCAAGACCATTTCCCTACTAAAAATGAAAGTTACATTCCCCAAGGGATGGGCTGTATTCAACATTAGTCAAGTGTGCAGGGTGGGGAGATGGGAATAAAATAGGAAAAAAAAAAAGAAAAAAAGGAGAAAGCAAAAGACACAAGAGAGTTCCCCAGCTCTTACACCAGGGAACAGGTTCATGACCTCCCTCACTGTCGCTTCTGATCATCCTGAATAAAGTTAAATATGCAGACAGATGTGCCACTGACCCTCACTGATGGGGCCAGCTCCCTCTGAGGTGGTGCTTGAGGCACTCAGTGCCCAATAGCAAGCAAGAGTGACTTTGTACAAGATCAGCATAAGTGTCATCCTGCCTCAAAAGCCTGGGACATTGTTCATGCCTGAGACAGACAGTCCAAAGATTGCTTATGCTACACTTGAACTTTCTATCAAACTTAGCCTGTATTTGGCTCCAATTCTGAGAAGATGCCTATAGCTGCATCAGCACAATGAGGGAAATCATCTCACCCACCCTTCCCTTTTAGAGGACATCTGTCTAAGAAAGGTGGGAAAAACGGTCCTTTGTAGATGTCTCTCTCCTCCTTGCTCTGTCTGCAACAACTGCAGAAGGGAGCTTGGTGGCTAGCTTTTATTAGAAGCACATGTTTAGATGCCTGAAGGAAGGGGAGGTGAATCCTCATCTGAAGTACAAGCTTTTGTATCAGTAATTCAGGTACATATCAGGTACAACAGATATGGGTGTGCCTGAAAGGATCCCAGCTACCTTCATTAACAATAACCCACATTTTACCCTTATTGATGAAACCTTTACCACTCAGTTGGAACCTTTTCAGAACTCTAAGCCAAAACCCACAGCATCTTTGTAACTATATCCTTTGATTGAGCTTTGGGCTGGCTCGTCCTCACATAAATGCTATTTATTGTTTGTGGGGAAATAAATTACTTCTATGCAAAGAATCTTTTGTCCTACTAATCACATCTTTGTTTTGTTTTTGACTAAAGAAATTATGAAAGTTGAAAAAGTTAATTAAAATCAGGCCTCTTATCACTATCCAACATTGCCTTGAGAGTATAAGTGCCACTGAGATTTTTACTGTAAAATGGGATGGGAAAAAGTTAAAATTGCAACAACCAACTCCTAATTAAATGTAATCCAGCTACTTTAAAAACTTGTCTGCTTGGTTTACAGACAACAGCTCGATAACCCTCAGACAAAGCCCTGGCTTAGGTTCATGCTGAACTCTATTTCTTTCACTCAAGACCTAACACCTAACCATGCTTGGATTTCATAGCTGAGAACTCTGGGCCTCAATAACATTTTCTAGGCATCTCCCATTATTGAATAGTCTCAACTGCAGCTGTAATTGGGTTTTGCCACTGGCAATTTTTTTGAGGAAAGAGTTTCTGGGGTTGCTGTATTGCAAGGACTTAGGATAGAAGGATCCAGATGCAAACTCTCAGTTGTACAGCTGCCTACAAACCACATCCACTATTGAGTTTATCTTTCTACTTCAATGTTTGCATGGTGTGATACAGCTGGATTATCTTCCAGACCCCTTACAGAGTTCGAGTAGGTTTCTTGATACAGCAAGGATGGATTTCAAATTACTTTGCATAGTAAATATTGTTTTCTAGACCTAAGTCAATGAGGACCTTTCTCATTAAGCCTGAGTTAACAGAATATAGATAAAAGCAAGCTGATGCATCCATTAAGCAAACAATTTAAATATTTATGAGGCAGGAAAATATTACAGCCAAATATGCAAGGTCTCCCAACCCTCTGTAGGTAAAGCCTGTAAATCTTAGGAGGATATGTTTGTAACTACCCTGAGTTGCTACACAGCAGTCATTTATGGGGCAGAATATAATGCAAATATGCCAGATTCGGAACATCAGAAGTATCTCCAGTGAACTGTATCTAGGCCAAGGGTTAACTGTAAAGGTTGTACTGTAAAGGTTGTTTCCCTTTCAATAAAACCACAATCAGTTTAGAATATTGGCAATGTCTGTACCTTCACTTTTGGGAGAGCCAGCTCACATGTCAGATGGTTGGTGTGAGTCATCCACAGGATATGTAATGCTTTTCAGGGCTGGGGAGCATGCACTGCATCACTGGACTGCTGAATCCTCACAACACGAAGGTGGCCAGGTCAGGTCATAACCTTTCTGACCAGACTCACTTCTTCACTGACTCCTTCTCAAACACTCCAACCAGGACAGGAGAATGACCATAACCAGTCAGCCCACTCCTGAAAGGGCAAATGTTTATCAGTGCTTGGGCCAGTACAACCTCAAAATGCTAACACAAAAATGCATTGTAAAAGGCATTTCTCCCCTGTATCTCTCAGCCATTAGGAGAACAGCAGTAGCCGTGTTTTAGAAAGCTGAAAGGCTTGACAAAGTAATATTTAAATGCAGGAAGTGTGCCAAAATTTTAAGTGCAAGGACTCAAGCTTTCCATTCATATGCAGAAGAGGTATAGCACAAGCTGTAGCTACACAAACTTCAATTTATCTGTTTCTGTTGTCCCACCATCTCCAGAGTGTAGCAGCTCCCCCTGGGTGCTCTGACATAGCAGTAATATTTTCTTCTCCTGCAGCACATTCAACATAAAAATTGATTAATTCCAAGCTTGTTTGCCTGTTTTGGCTCTATTCTGGCTCTGTGTGTATGTGTACACTTTTGCCTTTCTGTTTTTGTGCACAGTATTGCTCAAAATAACAGGTATAAAAATGAATTAAAATCTAGATGTGCAAAAGTCCACAGCTCCTCAACTGGCTCCCTTCCATCAGCCTGGAGAGAAACTAAAACAATGATTCTTGTGTACAGATAGCAAGAGTTGCTGTCTTGTTTGCATAATAAGTACAGGCAAACATACAAGACAGGGAACTAAGTCTGTAAAAGAGTTTCAAACAAGATAAAAACATTTAACTGCACATGCCACATGAGAGTTGTGGCAATTGTGATGGTAATAATTTTCATGTTTCTTAATACTGCTGCAATATACTAATTTCACTATCTATTATACTAAAAAATTGTCACAGTGCAGGGAGGAGCAGGGAATAGCATCTATATCTATAATGTGATTGCTGCCAATACATCAGTGTATGAAAACAAATGAATGTATTTTCCCTCAAGTACCAGAGTAAGAGTCTACCTATCAAAACCATTTGACTTAGCCTTGTGAGGCAAAAATAAATGTTTAAAGAAATAGCATTGGAAGGCAGAAAAACAGAATAACTTAATGGTTATTTCAAAAGAAAAGCAGAAGGCTCAGATGAGGATATCTCACACCACATTGGCTGGTCCTTGCACTAGCCAAGAAAGGAGCGGGAGAAATATGTCCTATTTCTCCTTTTATCAGAGTTCTCCTTTTCTATGTTTTTAATTAAATAATTTCTCCTGTATTTTTATATGGGCTATAAATATTAAAACATGGCTGTACATGCTTTGCTGGAGGATCCTGGCAAGCTTATTGTGATGTTGCATAAGTCTGTAATTTGCATAGCAGATCCTTTCCTCCCCCAGCTCAAGTTACAGGGAAGGCATACTGAAATTCAGGCCCAGTTTGCCCCTTTCAGATGAGCCCCTGCTTTGTTTCCCAGCTTGCTTGGAGCATAAGAGGTTTAGCTAAGGAAAGGCATAGAATTATAAGGTAAAAGGGGAAGAGGGAGAAGAGAACAGCTTGATTGACTTATCCTTCAAACACTTTGGCTATTCTTTGGCTATTCTATAGCAAGAATTAATGAGGCAGAACTGTACTTCAACATTAAAATTACCCTAAAATTGTTAATGCTCTATCACTGAACACCACACAAGAAATACAAGGCATACTCCTGCACCCACCTTTAGACAGCCATAACTAACCAGTTTCCCTTTCAAATAGATCTGCTTGTGATGGAGCACATGAGGGACGGGCAGGTGGACTACAGACAGCAGCAAGCCAAGCCAAGAGGGGATGCCAGTACAGAGAAGGAGAGCAGAAAAAAGTTCTCTGAGTTACAACCATGGACTTGGTTCTTCCATATCAAGTAGGAAAGGCCACAAGAATGATATTTACCACCTGCTCATCATTTCTCCCTGTCACGTAGGGTATCAATGAGTATGAATCACTTTGCAAGGGACAAGGATGCTTCCAATCTCGACAGAAAGGACAAAAAGCCAGGCTGCACAGTGGCTTCAGTAGCTTTCACGCTGCTCTCATGAGCCTCAGCTCCTGGGTTTGGTAAGGGGCTCTGCTAACCAAATAGCAAACAAACAACTTAATTTAAACCATTTTCTAACAAAGGAAAGATATTTGTATGTCTGTCTTTAAAACAATCCATATAATGTATTTGGAAAAGAGAAAAACCCAAAACAAAACAACAAAGTGAAGTATTACAATTAAAATTTCTGTATAATTGCATGTAATAAATCTTATGAAAGCCAACCTAATGCATATGTGCACCTAAAGACCACCATCTTCATCTTCTGGCTGATGTGAGGAGCAACTGAAGATCATCCTTACAAGGGAAGAAGGGTGTAGTCTTCATGCTTTTTTCTCCTAAATCTCATCCTGGTTAGTAGGTTTATTCAAAGCTCTCCTCACTAGGATCCAGCATGGCAACCTTCATCATCAGTGAAAATGGTAAATAACTTTCATGTTGGTTTTAGTTTTCTGTCAATTGCCTCCCAAACATGGGTAGATCCATAAGAGACAGGACCACGAGGCAGTTCCAGAGTCACTGAATATAGGCCTGCACAGATGCAGACTAGGAGCTCTATGGAGAAAATATTTGTCCTGATCACCTACAAAGGACAAAATTCAGTGTCTAAACATGGATGTACATTTGCACTAGAAGAGTCAACAGCTGTGGTATTTAGACTTAGACCCCCTTGAATCCAGGGAAAATTAATTTTGGACTAAAAGACAACCCAACTCTATTTCCAGTTACACCTGCCCAATTCACTTACTTTGACCTGGATTAGAGAAATTATAATATTTAGTTTGTTTCCTCACTGAACATCATGACCCTGACACCAATCACACAAATGAACACAGTCCGAAGGAAATAAGCAAGAAAGACAACAGATACAATCTGAAGCAGTATCAATGCTAAAGACTGTCCCTAAGATATATGGTGACATTTTAAATGTCTGATTCATTTGGATAATTTTCTTTAGGTTCTGTGAAGGGAAGTGAGGCAGAGAGAAGCTGAGGAAGAAAGGAAGCTCTTACCATGGGTGGCTCATGACCTTGATTTGTAAAATCAGCCATAACTCTCCACCTTTGCAATCCAGTCGAGGTAGCATTCAGCATCAAATATGGGTTTCCACGTGTGTCACCAATCTGGATTTACCACTGCAGAGGAAATGAAAATACAATAATGAGCAACCTACCTTGTAGGTTGAGAGCTAATTACACACCTTTCTTCACAAAGTAAGCAGGAAACACATGAGCTTGGAAGATATCCACGGGGCAATTAAACATGCACTTGTCAACATGTCACAAATACTGTGTTTTTATAGTTGAAATGAAAACACAAAATGCCATCTGATTGAACTTCAGACTAATTAGCACATCACAGCACACAGCCATGACAAGTACCTGTCAACAGCTACCAGCACAGCAATGACATTTTCCACTGTGAATAATAATGTCATTTTCCACTTTGGAGTAGTAATGCTATTTTTTGTCTTTTCAAAAAGCGACATTGTTTATAACAGATGCAAATATATCCTCCATAAAACAAGATTTCATTCTGCAACGCTAATGCTCAAACAGAATTATTTTGCAACCAAGCTTTAATTCCACATGCAAAAGTCAATGAACCTCTAATTCCACATTCTAGCTGGAGGAAGAGGAGGATGCAGCTTGTGGAACACTGTCTTTATTAGCCAGTGGATATTTACTCCCAGAACACTTTCTCTGTAAGCCAAGATTTGTAACCAGCAATACTCTAGACTTGTACTAAACTGGTGATTTCTTCCAGGAAACACACCAATAAAAAAAAAATATCCCACAGTCAGGTACTGTGGGTGGTTTTCAGCAGTTTGTAGGCAAGTTAATAATGTCAGCTTTGATGTGCTCCAAGAGTAACTCACTAAGGGAAAGGTAAGGAAAAGTAAAAATGTTTCTGTAAATTTTTATTAAAATTTTAAACTGCTCTACTGGTCTGTTTTCCGTAAACAAGTTGGCTATTAATAGATGTGATTTAAAATGCAGGTTGAATTGCACAGACTGGCACACTCACCATTTTTGGGTGGCTGTGTACAATTTTACACTTGTTGACTATGACTTTAATTAACAAGTCATATGAGCTAAGACTCTTTTATGTCTTTACAGTCCATTAAAAAAACATCATTTCTTACTAGCAACAAAAAATCCCATCGTTTCTTACACACAACAACAGACTGAAAACCCTACAAGGACAAGTTTTGAAAGAAAAACCGGAAGAAATCAGTATAGTGACAGTTTTGAGTACCCACAATAGGGCAGGACTGGGCAGACATCAGATCCCTTATCTGATGCAGCTAGAGTGAAATCACTGTGTTGATTTGCCTGATGGAGAATGCAGTTTTCCAGCACTGTGGAAGTGCAGCACACTGGGCCGCCTTCTTCCAACCTGCCGGTGCTCTGAAAGACCACAGCACAGGAAGGCACCACAGTGGAGACAACTGGAGTTGGTTTCCAGAGCCTGAGGCTTGGGTGGCAGCATGGAATAGCCAGGCTGGCTGAGCACGCTGCCCAGGCTGAGAGGGAGGGAGGTAATTTAGGTGGAGTATTTCTGCATGATGCTCTGTTGTGACACATAGTTTTGCCTTACATCAGTTCCTGTAAATCAATTCCTGTAGCTATTCCTAACTTGACTTGTCTGCCCACCAGAGTGACAGCTTTTAATGCCAGCTGGAATAAGATTGGTGCCATCACAACAAAAATTCTCAATTTATATTAATAGGATTAAGTAACTGATCCATGGAGATGTCTCATCTCCACTCAAAGCACAGAAACCCTCCTCCACAGAAATATGTATCATTATATCACAGTCCAGAGCAGTCAGTTCTGTTAAGGCTTCACATTCCCTAGAGTGGGATTTGTCTCTTCATGATTTTAGCCACTAAAAAGGCAGTTTTTCATCTTAAGTGGTAGTGATGGCTTCTGCTGTAACCTGTGGAAAGATACCAGTATCTCCAGACAAGAAAACATCTCACGTGTCCCAGGCACTTGTATCTGCAGTTTCCAAATTATGCAGAAAGCACAGGATGACCCAGAAATTTGGACTGCTTCTGATGCTATTGTATGCCAAGCCAGCTTTGGTCTTGGCTGAACTGCAATTGTAACCAAAGTAATACAAACATGTGCATTATGGATGTCATGTAAATTGATTCAATTTCTGACTCAGCTCATTGTGAGAGAAATCCTCTCCCCCCATGTAAGTTTTATACCACTGGTATCATTGGTAAAAAAAAAGCAGTTTTGCAGAAGAAAATTTCAGTCTCTTCATATATCATTCTACTAAATGACACTGAGTATTTGCTATCATGTTTGGTGATTAGGAACGAGCATGGATGAGGCAGATAAAGCTGGTTGTGCTAAACTCCCACATCATGTAAAGTTCAGATAGAATTTTATTTTAAATGTAACAACAAAGTTCTTCAAGGGAAAGATGCCTCTTACTCTGTGTCTATCCCCCTGAGCACTATTCCATAAATCTTTTCACTTCCACCCACTGCAAGGAAAGGGCTAAAGCTACCAAAAGTCTGTGCCTGTGGGATTTAGGGTTTAACAGTGAGTATGAGAAGAAGTCAGAAGTAAACTGTTGACATTTCCAACAACTATCCACCAATCTGCAATGCCTCCAGAACTTCTATAATGACAGAGTTGCTGTTGTGTTGCTGCCCACCCTGGAGCCTGGTGTCCCAGAACAGAGATGGCCAGCCTCAGCTGTGAACACCACCACAATCTCTTTGAAGCTATGGGACAGGGCACCACCTCCATCACTCTAAGTCAGTGAGAAAACTTGAGTGGTGGGAAGACAGCACTCAAGAGTGAGAACCTTTACTCTACAATAAATGTGCTGATTACAGATGGGACCATAATTGCAAGCAGCAGAGATTTCCTGTTTGGTTTGATTTTAGAGCTGTGCAGATTTAGAGATTTATGCCTTGTGGAGACAAGAAACTTGTGTGGAAGTTTTAAACAAACCAACTACTGAGCCCCTGTACCATGGTCCATCATTCTGGTTCTACAGAGCTCACTCATACTGTCCTGGAGCTGCAAAGAATGATAGTGTGCAAGTCTAATAGCTTGCTTGCAAACCACTGTGAACTGAAAGACGCTAAAGCTTCCTTAAAACTAAAATTATCTGGGGAACTACTGGAAATTCACCAGTCAAGTTTAAGAAGAAATTTCCACTCCACAGGCATTAGGCAGTGAATTGTGCCCTTGCTGGAGGTGAGATGGGCCAAGCTGATCTGTTAAATGAGTTCTGTTACCAAAAGGGCTGACCCTATTCTCCTGTCCTCCCCTTCCATCACTTCCTCTACTGCTCATCTGGCTGCTTGGTGAGCCATTTCAGACCTCAGACAATTATCCCAGGGGAGAAGAAAAGAGGGCAGAACACATCTCCTCATTAATGATTTCTATGTTCTTTTTCTTAACCAATTTAATGTATTTGTTTGTTTTAGTGGGTTTATTCTCTTTCGGGAAAGAGGGAGAGAAGGTCTGAAAAGAAAACCCACCAAACTGAAAAACAGATGAATGCAGGGCCAGCTGGGGAGAGCTCCTTTCTCCAGAGAACTAGGTAAGCAGTGAGCTCAGAAGATAACTGAGCTTGCAGTCTCCAGTACAAATCACCCTTCAGAAACAATTTTTATAATTCTTCTGTGTCCACAAGGTTTGGTGTCATCAACCAGGGCAGACACATCAGGGACTCCACAGCAGCTATGCATGAGAGAATTCACATACAGGAGCAGCATTAACAATGCTCTCAGTTGAAATATCTTAGGATAATGTAATTTTTGCATACCAGAGACATTGATTCAGCTCATGGCACCACTGGAGATGAACTGAATGTTCTTCAATCAACAGTATGAACACACCTTGAAACATCTGCTCAGTACTAGAACCACTCCAAAATGGAGACAAAACACCTTCATGTAAACTGCAGGTCTAACCACTTCACTAAAAAAGTATTAGCTAAAGGTTATATAAGAAAAGCCATAATGAATAGGTTTCCTGTAGGTTTCCTGCCCAAGCTTCCACCACTTGGGGGTGTAAGGGCATCCTGCACCATAAACTACAGTCAGATTTTACTAACCTCCACTCTGTATGCATACAATTAATCTCTTTTTCAACATAAGTGTATTTTTATATTATAACATACCATGACAGTGATTTGCACTTAGTTATGCGTAATGCAGAAAACCCCAGTCCTCCTTGACTGCTTCAGCCATAGCTCTTCTATGATGAGAAATGGTGAATCTTTGCTCCTTGTTTGCCTTTCCCACAAGTTTTATGATTTTAGGACTGCTAAAACCGTGCTGAGAGAACTCCACAAGGCAAGTCTAGAACAACAAAAAAGTCGTAAAGAAACAAAGGGAAAAGAAAGACAAGGAGATTAAAGCAAAAGTAAATATGTATCAACTCAGAGTGTTAAAGCTCTGCAACATTTAAATAGGTGTTGGTACCATGCCTCTTTTTCTAAGAAAATCAGTAGCACCTCATGTTTCCTGAGTGCATTGCTTTTCTTCTGTCTAATTTGTAGGAGGCAGGATGTCTAAATCAGGCACTACTTTGAGGTGCTTTATGGCAACTTCCCCACCAGCTTTATTTTCAGGCTGCTTTGATTTCCACCATGACTTCACCTACAAAGGTACTACACAGTGTACACAGCTGATGTACACATCCCCAGCCTAGTCAAGAGTCTAGCTCTTGTTTTGACACATATTTTTCATTTTTATCTTCCTAAATTGAAAGGCAGACATGTACACACCCCAACATACTTCCCAGTGAGTGTCCCAGCCTAACAACTGTGATTTAATTGGCCTCAGACATTAAAAAGAGCCCAAGAGCTGTCTGAGCACTGAGCTTTGGCTGCCATAATTTTTCCTTTCTTTTCTTTTAACATTGTATGTCAGACAGCAGAGAAATAAACATAGGCTCAGTACCTATCTGTCAGACTCATAAAAATAACACATTCAAAGGGGTTAGCAGCATCACTGCTTTGCTTCCTCTTCTGGCCCTGCAGTAAGAGCTGCTCAGAGGGGAGGTGATCTGCAGAAATAGCCTCAACACACTGCCTTCACCCATCCCAGCCCTGGGACAAGTTCTGCTCATCAAATGTCCTCCAGAATATCCCACAAGTGCATTGTTGAAGCTCTCAGGGAGACTACTCACCTCAGACATGGGCACCTTTCTACCTTCCCTGGATTGTAGCTGACCCTCCTCCAAGAAATCACTACAAGAAAAAGTAAATGCCTCCACAATCAGGATTACCTGTCCAACTTCAGCCACTAAAAGAAACCTGGAGGACATAAGCTTTAAATGTGCAATAAGCAGCTCTTTTGGCATGCCATGTTGGAATGACCAGTGCAACTTTAACAGTTTATTGCGAGTGTCAGCCATTAATTTAACATGGTTATTTTTAGCAGCTGTAGAGGTAAGGAAGAAATGCTGCTTGCAGAGCTAAGAAAAATATAAATAAGGGTGATGTGGTCTCTCTGTATGCCCCCTTGCACTGGCACCATGGTGCTGACCTGCCATGCCCTCTTCCACATGTGTCTCCATCACGGTCCCCCACAGCCCAGAGGAAAACAAGTAATGAGCTTTTATTGTCATATATACTGGTGGTGTTGAGTCCACCAGACACCTCACATCATGTAGTTTCTCCCTCTGCATCTTCCCTCCTTCCATGTAGCAACCTCAAAGTGTCACCCAAAGAATTTGGCTGTGAAAACCTTGAGTTGCCCCATCCCACAGTTCATGTGTATTAATATAGATATCTGTACATACATATAGGTATCTGTATATACATATAGATATATGTAATTGTGCAGAAGCTCCAGAGTGTGAAAAGCTACTCTGGGTCAAACCCAAAAGCAAGTCACCACATTTGCCTACCTCACATCACACCACATGGCATATGCACCCTTCTCTTCGTGGGTGGTCAATTTACAATGACATTAAGAGTGGAAGAAGATCTTCAGGCTAAATGTGTTACCATTTATTTTTGAAAGCAAGTGAAAAGGCAAAGCTCAATTTACTCTGTGCCTAAGATAAACCCTATTTTCATGGAAAGAATCACTTGATAAGTATATACAGAGGAAAGAAGAATCTGGGGTTTAGCTGCAGATTTGTCTCTATGTGCCTAAGCTGGCTTCTGTTGCAGTCTAGAGAAGGGGATGGATACTTCTTTGGACTCATGATGGCCACTTGCAGCAGGGAATGAGCTCACTCAAGGAGTCTGGCCACAGCATGGCCTTCCTGGCAGAAAAGCATCCCTTGTTAGCACCTGATGGTTAAGCCAGCTTGATGGGGCAGGTCAGGAGTTACCGGTGGTGCTGAGCAAAGCTAGGCACAGAGGTTTGCTAGGGGGAAGGAAAGCCTTCCCTCACTGTTCTGATATACACCCCACTTGGCACCAGCTTATTTCATGATTTAAGATGCGAAAATGCTCTGGTAGAACTATGTCAGAGCAAGTGTGTAACTAGGAAGATTTCTGGCTTCTAGAAAAGAGTCATGAAAAGGACAATTGAATGAAAAGGAAATCATATGTGTAAAGTCAAATTCTGCAGAACATGGGTCAGGACCATTTGGCAAATAAAAGAAAAACAAACATTCAGATCTGCAGGCTCCCACAAACCCTGCAGGATGGGCCCAGCTGAAGGGCAGCCCCTCACTGCAGAGGCCCTCCTGCATTTTCCAAACTCCATGGAATCTTTGGAGCACTCTCAGCCATACCCCACCACCAATCTTTCTGGTACCCATCACAGCATGTGACCTGCATTGTGCCTTTGCCTTTCCACACTGGCAATCCCTCCCACCCTCCCTGATGGATGTCAAAGCCCTTGCTGCACTCCCACCCCTCCATCAGCAGCCCCCAAACCAAAACACCCTGGAGGCACAAATGGTGGCCTCCAGGATGGAAATATTTCAGGAGAATTTTGCCATTTTGTGCATGAAGAAGTGAGTCCAGTGGTGTGGCAGATCCCCTGGTGCCTTCTTTCTAGGCTTTTTCTTTGTATTTTTCAGGTTTAATTTCTCTCTGGAGGCCAAATAGGCCTTGGCAAGAAAAGTCTCACACCATCCCACACCTAGGACAGCTCAGCAATCAGAAAAGCCGGTCATCAAAGTGAAAGGGCTTCTTAAAAGTCACTCTCTGCAGGGTTAACAGTTACCACAAACATTTATACCCTATTTTGATCTGAAAGGTGCCTGGTTCCTTCTGGCACAGCCAGAGAGAGAATCAGTAACAGGCTTTATGAGTGCAAGGTCATCCCACACGGCACAACAAGACACCAAACCTGTCATGAAATCTCCAGCATCCACGGCATCTCCAGGAAATGCACCTTGTCCAACACAGGTCCTGCCCAGCCTACAGCTCTACAGCAAGGGAGCCTCCTGTACCGGGGCTCTGGGCAGGCAGCACGACTCGAAGGAGGGAAAGTGGGATGCAAATTGGAATACAAAACTTACAGAAAATTAGGACTGCTCAGACAACTCGCACCAAGGGGAGAGGGGTAAAAGGGGAATGAACAGCTGGGGTAGAGGAGCTTAAAAAAAAAAAGGAAAAAAAGAGAAAGAAAAAATTCTGGTAGCTGTCAGTGAAACTCTATTAAATTCCCTATTCAAATCTGTGAAATTTCCTGTCAACGTTTGTATCTGTAGTATCTGAGGATGATTCTAACCCTCACCCAAAAATGTTAATTACAAATAAATAGAAGCAGAACATAAATACTGATTAGCTTAGTCAATTTTCTAGTATGTATCTCCAAAGCATGCAGTACCACAAGTTTGCTTAATTTGATAAAAACACTGAATACTTAGCTTTGGCATTTAATAAATCCTTATGTGATAATAGATTATATCCCTCTGTCATCGTGCACAGATGACATAAATACACACCTGAAGATGTCTTCCTTATGGAGAATTAATAGAAAAAAAACCCTACCAAAAAAGTCTGTTTTAAATTTGAAGTAAAAATAGAAATAATTAAACCCAACACCTACAGAATTGCAAGCAATAAGTGTAGAAACATGCATCATTCATGACGATATGACCCATAAGAATAGATATGTGTAAGTCCAGCCTTGTAAACCCAAGCTCATATATCTCTTTACTCCCTCCAGGAAATAAAGGATCCTGATCTCCAGGACCTGACTTTCTTAGATACCTGCTTGAAAATGCTGCTATCCAAGTGCTTAAATACAAGCAGGTACATAGCCCAGCAGCTACATGGATGGCAGCTGGTGCAAATAGTGAAATATTTGTTTCCTAATTATCTTGTGTTTTTAAGTATGTCCTTCTCAAATATTTAACATGCAAAACAAATGCACATGAAACAGCCTCAAACCCTGTTTTTAAGAGAAATATCTACCTTCAAAATACAAGAGACAAAGGCAAATCAAGCTGGGTTTATCACGGTGCCCTCTTCTGGCCCTTAAAAAAACAGTTGCTTTGCTGTCCCCTGGTGTCTGCTTGGAAGAGGCATCACAAGGAGCATCTGCTTGTGCAAATCGATTTATTTATTAAACTGGTGAGAAAAGTACCATCACAGACCATTCTAGATACCATACAAAACACGTTTGAAAATCCTTCAGTTATGTATGGGTTTATAAAAATAACTTACAACACTATTTTAGAAATCTCAGTAGAAATACAGTAATTTGTTACCACTAGGAATTTAGGCATGAGGCTTCTGCCCACAGGACTGGGGAATTCACCCCCTGTTCACGCTGCACTACTGAAGGCCCAAGAACCACGTAATAAAAGTAATCCGAATCTTTCTGCTAAAAGAGAGGGAAATGGAAAAACATATCCAAAACCACATTCACCTCTATTACAATGAGCCACTTTTGCCATTTCTTGACAAGTAAACATACAGCTTATCCAACACAGGAAGGATATTCAAGAATCTGGTATTCTCACTGAAACTTCTGTTTTAAAAGTATTGTTTTCGAAATATAAAACAGAGCATACACGGAACTAAGTAGAAGTTTTAGATCCTATCTACACAACAGATTTTTCACTACTGGTTTTTGGAGTTTGGCTGGAGGTTTGTTTGGTTGGTTGTTTTGGGGGGTTGTTATTTGGTTGTGTAATTTATTTTTTCTGAGGGCTCACTAATCTCCAGGAAATCTCAATAATTTTGTGTTCAAAGTGGCCAGTTTAGACCTGAAACAGTGCAGCTTATGACAGTTCACCTGGAAAGAAAGAAATTTACTCAAATATAATGAAGTTGCACAGAGTTCTTGGAAGGACAATTCATTCAACATTGGAATTCTGTCAGCTCCAAATCAGATTCATTATAATCACATAAGCCTCAGGGAGAGCTAAGATCATCACATCTGCATTATATGCATGATTTCAGGGACAAAACACAATAACTTTCTGTATCAAAAGGCCTTAATAAATTATTTTCCCCTCTCACTGAGAATAATGTTTTCACAAATAAGGCTCTCTAAATAAAAAGTCACAACAGAGTCAGTTTGGAAGGCAAGAAATATATTATTTTAGGTGGTACTAAACCTTTTTCCAAGGCTATTTTCTTCCTCATGATCAAACATGTAGAACTTGCCCTCCATAGGCATGTGAGCTGTAAAGTGTATGCTCATGAGGAGACCTTGCATTTGCTGTGTCATGACCAAGAACACAAGAGCTATTTTATCTGATACAAATACCTGAACCGGGGGGGGGATTTTTCTGACTTGGGAAGTTCTTTGTTTTGGAAAGAACTAGAAGGGAATGTTCAGGAAAGAAACTAGAGGGGAATAAATCCAAACCAAAACAGTTGTTGTCCAGCTGTGCTAGCAGTTCTTCCATCACTGCCCACCAGACAATGCAGGCTTCAGGCTATGACTTCATGGAGGCATTCATTAAATGCCCTGCTAATCACCAACTTGACAGTCAAGATTCCCATTGCATTGCTAATTGCCAGCCAGGCACCACAAGTGACCAACTCCTACAGAGCTCTTCTCCTTAGGACGATGAAACGTCCAGGTTAGGTTCTACACATTTCTGCAGGTGTCCAAGAGCGACTTCTCCCAGTACCTTCATTCTGAATTGCAGGAGTCAGACACTGTGATGAAAGTCAGTCTCTGGCAATAGCAAGGATGGGGGAATTTAACCTCAGCATCCACTCACAGCGATGCTTTCACCAGAACGCTTCGTCACGGACAGGGTAGTGAATACCTTGAGACAAAGAAGAAAGAAGACTCTTAGTATGGCTAATTTTTTTTTTCCCTGCAAGATTAATTTGGGCATGATGCTCAAAACAGCAGCTATTTCTTAAAGTCAGAAAATAACAATAAAAATCATACATTTAAAATCCTTGCCATTAAAGAGTACACACACATACAAACAACTTTTGTTCTCTTCATTTAGCTTGTGTTCTTCCTTTCACAGTGAAAAAGAAAGAATTGAGGAAGTCACGTGGTTTTATACCACCTCTCATCTTAATGCTCCTAAGTTTTTACAGTGGGAACAAGCTCAGCAGTAATAAACTCCTGTACACCTAATGAATAAGTGTCTTTATGGCTCAAAGAAAACTTCTTTGTTTGGGAAAGTGAAGTTAACTCAAGACCTGGCCATTTGGAGAGAATTTTTCCTTTGTGCCTTTCTAGACATTATAGAAATATGGTAATGCTTGCTAATGAAGCTATTATGTCTGGGATTTGTGTCCTCTCAACAACAACTATGGAAACACTAAGTAAAACTAGTTTGAAAATTCCAGTCCTTACTGCTTTCAAGTCACATTAAAGAAAATAACACATATATGTATTATTACTAAATAATTATTGTAAAATTAACAGTTAAAATTTGGGAAGGAAAATTCTACAAAAATTTGCTTAATACTGGTACTTTACTTTGCAAATAATTGCATGGTTTTGCATAGTTATAATATAGACAGGAAAAAAGGAAATCAAAACCACTGCTATCTAAATGCTTCAAAGTTGCAATAATTAGTTATCATCAAAGCCATCTCTCAGGAAGAATAAACTTAGCACAGAATAAAGTACATGCACATTTCAGCTATGCAAATAACACTGAAGTATCAAAAGATAATGGGGATCAGAAAGACCTGTATTTCTCTAGTAGAAGCTTTGCTGCATTAAGGCTGCTCACAGCTCTTCAGAGGACAACATCAATAAATGATAAACCTCTTCCACTTTCTATAAGCACCTAAATCATTATACACAAATCAGAAAGACAAATGCATGTCTAATATACATGGCATAAGAACAGTGACACATCTAAAATATAGTGCATGTCTTGAGAGAGGGGTTTGTAGACTTTATTTCTGAGCCACAGCCTGACACCATATGGGAGTCCTCATTTATTGTTATTTCACTTCAAAAGACCAAGATAAAAAACCACAAAATTTATCTGATTTCCTCCTGGCCAGACTTCAAGCTCCTGGACCACACTGCTCCCTAGAAAACCAGGTGGAGTAATTTGATAATTGTTGGAAACATGTCTTTTTTACAGAATTTGTTACTTAAGACAAATCTTAGATCCAATGGCTGGAAAGCCATCATTAGCTACCTGGAAGAATCGCCCCAGCTTTCAGAAGAAAATTTCTCTTCATCACAGATGATCAATAGTACCCCCTTAATTTCAGATAGCACAGTGCTGTTGAGGCTGAGATGTAATTCTCTGTCGTGCTGAGGTCCTACCAGTTCTGTGCTTACAGTTGTTTGTACTTAACCTTGCAAGAAATTCGATTCTGAGCTCCTGTTTTCTTCAGAATAAAATGCTGCTCCAAGAAGAGAAGGGAAATCTGGCTCTAATTTGTAAGCAGTGAGAATGGGACCCTCGGTCTAAAGGTTTTCTTCAAGTGGAATAAAACCACGTTTCACAGAAGACTTAACAATTAATTAGCACTAGTGCCAGTGAAGATTCAGCTCTTGACCCTGTAACACTGCCCCCTTCCTGTTCAAATCAGACTTCATTTTCTTTGATTTTTACAGGGATGTATCAAAAATAACAGTGATATTATCCATTGTTCTATGCATGCAATATGCTCATTCCTCACAAATCCCAATCTTCAAGCATTTTTCTAATCAAAGAGTGCCATCTTGCACTTTGATTTTTGTTTACTGCTCAAGAGATTAAATTAAGTAAAAGCATAAAAACCCTTTTGAAGACTGTCACTTAAAATGATCGCTGTTCCCTGGAGATTTTAAATGGCATATTTCTCCTGAGCCAATTTCTTCCTCCCCCACTCAAACAAATATGATTATCTGAAATTACCTCCCTGAATTATGTCTAATCACCATTCTATTCAGTTTCAATTTTAGCAGCTCAGATGTCCAGAATAAATTATGACTCTCATCCTCTCTTCACACTGCATATGCTAATACCCCACTTGAGTTCACAGGTTTGAATGCCTCCCTCCCTCAGAGATCCCTCTCCATAGGGCCCCTGGGAAGACAAGGACCTGCTAGCCCCCTTCAAGGGCCTGCAAGAATGCCATTAGATGGTACTACAAAGAACAGAATCTGTATTGTGGATGCTTTGTAGAGGATTCAGATTGCTAGCAGTCCGTTAATGGAGTCCTTATTCCATTGCTTTTACTAAACCACCTAGAAATTAGGAAAGAAGAGAGGTGGATGTCACTTCTGCAGAGGAGCATTCTGATGCTCTCTTGTACTGCTTTACTTCTAACAACCAGAGACTCTGTATGAAGACTTACACAGGTCATAAACAAGCTTTCAGGGATCCCCAGCTAATATAAGCTGGTCCTAATGCTACTAAAATCAATCACTGATTTACGTCTGAGAGGAGCTGTCCCACACCTGCTAGAGAAAATTGAGCTCTTCATTAAAGAGGAACAGCAAGATAAAAAGAAGAAGAAATATTTGCGTGGCTTCATGAATTGAAGGCCTACAGGATAAAGAAAAAAATCTTTAAGAGGAGAGAGTTTAATAGAAAAACTGTCATGTAGCTGGTCCCATTCCCCAGCACCAGTTTGTAAGCCTATTTTGAGTACACTAATCTAGCTTTGACAACCACTTTAGCAGAAATAGTATTTGAAGCCTTCATAATCTTGAGTGGGATAAAAATTCTATACTTTCCAGTAGAGAGAGAACTGAATTAAGGGAAGCCATAAACTTTCTAAAATTGAACACAATTTAAAAAAAACCCAAAACAACAACAACAAAAAATTCCCAGATTAAGCCTGAGTGTTAGAATTCAAAATATTAAAACCAGATCATTTCCTCTCCTTTCCTCCCCACTACCTTCCTACAAATTTGGACCTCTTTAATAGAGCTCTGTTATTTGGATTTCCAACACCTTACCCCAGAATGGCGTGAAAGCTGGGCTTTGAGGTGACTTTGTATACAAACCTCTGCACAGACAGGATGAATTCCTACGGTGCTGTCCAGCTGTTCTTTTGTCAACCCACATTTAATAGCAGCTGCAAACCCTTGGGTGATTTCTCCAGCATTTGGACCAAGGACATGGAAACCAATGACTCTCTCCTAAATGCCAAAGACAATCAAATACGAGCACAGTCATTAATTCAGCTCTCTTCAGATGACGTGTTAAGTTTTCTTATTCAGAGTATATAATTTAATCAGTTCTCAAAACATATCACAAACTAATTTAACCACTAAAATGTGAACTATCATTAGCACCAACAGATGTGAGATGGTGTAATTTTGTTCTCTCTCTCTCCCAAGATTCAACTAGGAACTCGTGAGTCAGCTTTCTTACAAAGTTTTGTACAGGAGTATATGAAGAGCATGCAAATTTAACACACCCCATGGTCTGTGCTTAATTACACATTTCTGTGCTCTGAAATTTTATTCAGGTGAATTATTCCACTCATGCCAACAGAACACTTGCCTAAGTAAAGATGAATACCCTGCATTAAGATTTTCAGTAGGAGGGCTTGTGGTAGGTGGTTACAGGGTCTGTATCTGTTGAAGAATTTTCAGTTTGATAGTTGCTCACAGGAAAGGACCACAAGCTGAAGTTGTGGCCAACCAGGCACGGCAAGAAGTCTGTTATAACTGAACTGTCAATGACTCTTGTGGCAGTGTTTGCTTTCAGTGGGAGATAATACACTTAGAGACTGGCAAAAAACCCATCCAGTTACAAGGAAGGTATTATTCACACTTCTCCTCTCTATACTCCTGTTCAATTGCAGAACACATCACACTGCACATACCTCCTCAGAAAACACCCAGCAGAACAAGCTGTACTGACTTGACCTGCTTTTCTTAATGAGAGAAACATGAAAATTTAGGACATGTCACCTGCTGTGGGCTTTAGTGGCCTTCAAGGAATTCATCAGTTTTTGGTGAGCATAGATGTAGCCCAGCTGAGTATCAAAATTTATCTGCTCTTCCTGATAAATATCACATACATTGGGTTTAGTGAATACTACTGAAAGATTATTATTCTTTCAGTAAGTCTGAGGACTGAGATTTACCACGGGGTTTATTTAAATAAGAAAAGCTATAATTGGTTAATAAGTAAAATGTAATTATCCTTATTTTCCTTTAAAAATATTGACATATGTCAAAGTAAAACCACAGCAATGAAACCAAAGCAATGAGAGCTTTAAATAGTTGCTGAACTATTTTTTTTCCAGGGTAACTTTCCAGTACCCTTAGATGCTTAAACACATTTCAAATTTTCAGGACAAGAAGTGAAAATAAATTAATGAAACACTTTAAATCACCATTAAACCTTTGCATTTTCTTAAGTGACTCTGGATTAGAGCACAGCCAGAGGTTCTAAAATACCTTCCACACTACTGCAAACTCCACAAGAAAAAGGAGATGGACAGGTTTGCAAATTTTACAAAATGTTGACTAGATGCTTAGAAAGACTGCAGGAAGATAAATGTGTATCTAAGAAAAATGAATATAGGTTAAGTAAGTTTTGGGGTTTTTTTCCATAGGACAGATAGATATGCCACCATTTTAGTAGGAATAAGTTTTAATAGAATATTACTCTTAAATAATAAGTTATATTATTAAAATCAACTACATTTTATTGAGCAGGTGAGGATCATTCTGAGATGGGCACACCAATTTTTCTAACGAACTACTAATTTTGATTTTGCTTCAGCAGGCACTGTACATTTCCATGGCCAGGAAATTTGATCCTAGTCCAAGGATTATCCAGGCATTATCACCCTAAATGGGATTTGTGCAGGCAAGATACATTATCCTGTTAGAACAAGCTCAAGAGTTCTCTGAACACTTGTGAATTTGGAGAAGTTACAAGTGGTAATGGCTTCTGAGAGACCTCAATTTCAGAGAGAAGAGTCTCCCAGAAGAGAATGCCCAAGTCTGGGGAGGAGAGAATAAACAAATAAAACTCATAACCATTTTTACATGCATTGATTTGCTCGCTTCTCAAAGTTAAGGAACAGTCTTAAAGATCTCTACTTCTTATTTTACATATATGGAAGAAGTACCATATATAAATAGCAATGGCAGAATTTTGTATTTTACTGGGAATTGGTTTTGTATACACAGAAATATGCATCACTATAAATATTTATTATACTTCAAAAGGTAGGCAAATTTAAATTAATTTTAATTTGTTAAAAACAACCTATTTATAGCTGTTGCATCATCAACAGTTTTATGATAAACATTTAGATATTGTTTTCCCAGGAAGGAAAGATGCACTTACATTATCTTGAATATTGCAAATAATCTTTGCATAGCATTTGTTGTTATCTCTGGATGGCACAGTCCACTCCAGTGGCCAGAAATGACTATGGTACACCTGGAAATAAAACACAGGTTAAACAAGAATTGTAAAATTTCCAAGCAGAGAACATGATCTTCCAAAAGCTGCCAGATTATCCTAAATAATGAGCTATGTACACAGCATTTAGAACATCTACAATCATTATGATACTCTTTTCCCTTAATGAATGCCGAAGACAAAAGTCTCTATAAACCAAGTACTAGTGTCATCAAATAATTAAAAAAGAAGAAGCCATAAAAATATTATACTTCCAAAACACAGTTCACCATGCTTTTATTAAATTACAAAATCACAAGTGACTCAATAATCTTACTGAAGCTTGCAAAAACAAAAGCCAATAAGGTGATACAGTAAAGAGGTCAGAATATACCAAATGAGCACTTAGCCAGAACACAAATTCTTCTAGGTGCACATTTTAAAATATAAAATGTTTTGAAATTCAAAAGCACATTATTTTCCAGAATAAAAGGCCCAGTGTTTCACATATAACATCAAAAATTTCACTCAATAACAAAAATTTGACTGAGTATATACAAACTTTGTGGGCAGGAAAGCATTTAAGCCTTTGCCCTGTGGTCAGGTTAACAGTATTTTTCACACTGCCATTTTGAGTTGTATTTGCTTATTTTCCTCCAGAGTCCAAATCAGAAAATGTCAGCTAAGAGGGGGACAAGTTCTCAGCTTCATGCACTACCACTTACCTGCTTATTTCTATAAATAATGCTCCTCAGGTGATATTTGTAGGACATAAAGGTTCAGTTTATTGTGAGATTTCCTCCGTTTATGCTTTCTGTAGTGTGGTCAGTACAGCATTTTGGAAGAACAGCCTCAGGCACTAAGTGCTTATCTTTGTCTACTTTCACTCCTGACCAGCAATCCCAAGGAATGAAAAGGGATTACTCACATGAATACATACCTCTTTGTACAGTCAAAGTAAACAGGAAAAATGAGTGTAACATTTGGCTTTATAAAGTAAAAATTACTATGGTAAGGAATTTGCCATACTGTAGGCACAAAAGCTCCACTTTGTCATTAAAACCAGTGTATTGCTTCCAGTATATATCCAGTTTAAAATTATCCTGAAGTATTTTCAGACACAAAGAAACCCTTTTTTCTATTTTTTTTAACCAAACATTCCACCTTTAAGCCCCTCTTTGCCAAAAGTAGAACATATCTGCAATTAGAGCTATTGGAATTGAGAATTATTTTTATAACATGTCTAGGAACATCCAAGGAAGACAAAAAATGTACCTAGTCATCTCCTGTCCTTACATCAGAGCATAAAATGCTGTTTTAATTTACTCTTAACATTATTTTAAATTACAAATTGGAAAACTAAAACCCAGATGAAATTAAGGCATTTACCTCAATGCTTTCCTCCCCAAATTTCTCTACTGCGGTCTCTTCAGAGTACCCACAGGCTCCATACTCCAAAGGAGTAAATACAGTAGTTGGAACATTCACATAGTCACACTGGATGGCATTGAAAACAAAACAAAAACCCACACAACATCAGTAATAAAACCAGCATACAGCAGTCTGAAACACAGCAAGAAAAGCTTGATTATTCACAATTCTGAAAACTCTTATTTTTTTAAATTTGTCTTAAATGAAGGTACAGTTTTGTGTTTGTTCATTCCAGAGGTGTTAATTAGAGCAAGAACAAAAAGACAGTTTAAAGCCACACTAACATTAGTATGCATTGATTAAGTGGAAAAGGAAATTCAGTGCCCCATTTTAAAAACATACCCGATCACAGGCCAGACTGGAGATAAAATTTGCCTGTTCAACTACTTCTACAAAGCAAGCTCTTTTTAGCTGGAGATGCTGCAAGGGCACCACTACCATTCAAAACTCATTTTTCATCAACTGTGGCCCTAGGTGATGCCAAAATAACCAATGACATGTAGTACAGTCATTTGGGGGCACAGTGAAAGCTTGTCACTTCTCCCAGTTTTGTATCATCTCCAAACTTTCTGAGGGTGGACTTGTTCTCAGCATCCAGATCCAGTAATTTAGATGTTAAACAGCACTGGACCCAAGTCCAAGCCTGTGGCACACCACCAGTGACTGGCCTTCAGCTGGTCTCTGGAATGCTGGTCACAGCCCTTTAAGCTTGTCTGTTCAGCCAGTTTTCAACCCACCCCACTGGCCACTTACCCAGCCTGCAATTCATCCCTTTGTCTATGACAATGTTATGGAGACAGTGTCAAAAGCCTTCACTAGACTCAAAATAAACAAAGATCCCTTGCTCTTCCCATATACACCAAATGAGTAATTCTGCAGACTAGCAGGCTGGTCAGCTCTACTTCAGGTCTAGCAATTTTATTTTCTACATATTTCAACTCTAATTAATTTCCTTTGTGACTGGGAATTAATTAAGACGCTGACTACTGTTCTTGCCCCACCTATCCATAACACCTTCTTACATTTCAATCACCTTCTCCAGATTTGTTACAAAGGCAGTATAAGCCACACTCTCATTTTTTTTTTTAATAGTTACTCATTTCTTGGATTCACTAAATAAGAATGTTTCCTTTGGCAGCATAAAAATTTTTGTACCTTGACAGACTTATCTGGCATAAAATGTAAATTAAGACATATGCATAGCATTGCAGCAATAAAAAAATCTGGCTTCTACTACAGTTTCTTAAACCTTGCCTGGCTAATTCAATGACATTATGCACACTAATTCAGAATTCTGTTACTGCAGTACCTGCCAATGTAAAACAAACAACTCAATCAAGCTCTAAATCTGAACTTGCTATGTTGAAGTTGAACTTGCTATGAATATAGCAGGTTCTGAAAGGGAGAAACCTTTATGGTCATGCCATATGGTTATAAAGGTGAGGCAAGCGCCCAAATCAGTGTAACAATTCTGTAAAGTCACTCTCCTTTCCTTCTGGTTTAAACATAAAGTGAAAATGAGTACCCACATGGCTCCCATTTGAACAACCATGACCTGGCTGAAACCCAGAACTGCAGTAGTACAAAACATGAACACTGAATCCCCTAATTCAACTACTCAGGTATTAACATGAGCTGAGTTACTGGTACATCTGATCTTCCGTTGTGTCCACTACATTCAACTACAATTAGGACTTCATGTTATATTGAAAACATACAAGTGAGAAGTGAAAAAAAAAATGTGTGAAAATAACACTGAAAATTAAGAACATCACAAACTCATATTCCATTCTATTTAGGGACCATAGGTAGGTTTAGTAAACTGCCTTTGAATTGGTGTTAAAGCATTTAATAGGATGGGAAAGATTGCTGACTTTTAGCAAAGGCAGTAGAATTTAAAACAAGTTAAATGATCTCTGTTAATTTCATTATCATTATACTCCAAGAGAAAACTAAACCCTCTTAATAGGAAAAGAAAGAGACTACTGCTTAATCCACAAGGTATTAATTTCATCCTACACAATTAGCTGAACACATCTGCAGTAATATCTTTGCCAGGGGAAAATTAAAATGATCATCAAAGCTAATCCTTAAAATTCTACTGGGTTTTCCACAAGCAAGCAGATTTGTACTGTGCAATTAGAAGCAGAGCAGTGACAGTGTTTCGTGCCAAATGGTTCCTTACCTTAGTGGTTGCCCCAACATAAAGCCTCTGAACCAACAACCTTCCTGCCTGGATTGCCACTGGTGTGAGCTCCAGCTTGTCCTGCAGGATATCTCCAATAGCATAGATATACGGCACATTTGTCTGCTCCTCATCATTGACAGGAATTTTTCCCGTTCTGCAATTGGAATTAACAAGAGAAAAGATCTAAGTGTTCTACTGTAAAGGCTGGAGGTGTAAATAACCTTGTAGGCTCCTTAGCTTTAAGAGAAAGACTTGTATGTGAAGTATGAGGGAGAGAATTCATATTCATAAACTTACAGTCTCAGGCTTGCATATAAAATAAGGCAAATTTGACCAAAACTACAGGATTTCACACACTGGATAAGGAGGTAGCTTGAGAAGCTGCAGCTCATCTCCTGAATCACTGAGGTGAAGCATAAAACTCTTCCTGAAACACCCTCTACCATCAGTTGTGCTGTGTACCGGCAACTTTCAGGAATGACAGGAAGAGACATTCTCCCACTCCATTTGTAGGACAAAACAATTTTTCCACTATTGAAATTTCAGTCCAGTGGCTGAAGCTGTTTATATAAACTTATCCTTCAGGGTTCTACTCAGAGACAGGTTAAGCTGTTACACACCCTACCTAAGGGACAGCCAGCAAGCTTTTTAGCTGTAAGTGAACTGAGCTAATGGAAGCTTTTAACTATTAATATTTCCTACTTCATCAATAAATGAGATAGTGCAGTAATCACCAAAGGAAACACACGTAACAGGGAAACCTAATCAAACAGACACAAAAACAGTCAGATATTTACTTGAGAGACTAATGGCAATTCCTATGTTAAAGATCTAACTTCCTCAATTTTAAACTTGTTAAAAATTATACATTTTATGCTAATAGCTTTATAGTTCATTCTGTTAAACTAGGAATAAGTGTCCTGACATCAGAAAGATGTGTACTGTTCTACAAGCCATGATCTGCCAATATTGAGCAGACTAAAATTTCCAGTAATTTGAAATATCACAATTGTTCCCCTTGACAACATCAGTTACTGCATTCATATATAAAAACTCTGCATTGGTCAAGGTCATGGTCCCTTGTCTTCTCTTCAAAGGGAAGATCTCTGAGGACCCACATGCCTCCAAGAAGCTTTAGTTATCCATATTGAAAATATTACTGATAGCTCCACTCCCTGGTGCAACAATCTCACTACATTAAACATCAAATACTCTTCTAGAGAAGTCACAGATTATACCCAAGGGCTGCTTCAAGGCAAGAAATAAAACCCTCCATACCTAAAACACATCAAGAACACCTGGGAGTTTAAGGAACTTTAAACCTTGAACCTTATCTTTCAAAATAACGTATAGTAGCTTTTACATTAAAATATAAACAGAAGTCACTCCTCTAAAAGCCTTTATGAACAAACAGATTTTTGCTCCAAGAGATGACAAAAGTGAGATGAGAAAAAGAGAGTACAAGGAACAACTGACAGATCCCAGAAAACCCTGTAACTGGAAGAAGCTAAGATAGACCTGTAAATCTAGAAAGAATGAAGCAGACACTTTTTTCTCCCAGGAATTAGAAATTGACATTTCAGCAACAAAAAAGCAAACTACCATTACTGTGAGAGGAAATGCAGTTATCTGTACATGGTCTCCCATCCAAGTGTACACAAAGAGGGGATAACTTTTTCCTCAAAGCTTTTGGGGGTCTCTGTACCACTACCATTGTAACAGCACATGACACAAGCTCAGCAGTGAGTGGTACACAGACATCTGTCCTTACTTTTCATTGATATTCACTCCGACTTTGCCCAAACCAATTCTTCTTGTGCATGGATCTCGTCCAATTGCCAGCATCACCTGCAAAATAGCAATGCACATTACTGATTTTTAAAAACACAAAAGTGCATTTTCCTTTGGCTATTATCTCCACTATATACTAGAGATTAGTACCTAAACCTTGGTTACAGCAAGGTGAATACATTTGTTACCCACTGTACATTCACAGAGTTTAAGACAAACCATGTTACCACCATGACCTAACTAGGTTTTAATACTAAGATTAAAAACAGGCAAATGGCTTTCCCTAGAATACCCCAAGAATATTCTAAACCGATCAGTTAGGGACAGATTCTTTATTTCCTTCCAGTTTTACACCAAGGTATTATCCTGTATCATTACCAGAGCACGTGACCTCAAAATGCTCCATAAAGAAAGGGCTCTTTAGGAAAGAAACTCAGATGCTTAAGCAAATAAATATTTAAAAATAGTATTTTTTAATCTGAAAATATAATTTACTTATATAGGCTCTCAGTCAATAACTGTCAAAGAATATTAATTTTTAATAGTATTTGTTAGAACATTTATTCAGGCCAAAATCCCATCCTATCAACTCTGCTATCTTAACAAATTGTGCTCCAACTTTTGCTATCACAAAGGAAAATTGCTACATGCTTTGTAGTCTTGGACAACTGCCCAGATAACTACATAACACTTCTCATATGACAATTAAGAACTGTCCTGAAGGAATCCCAAGATCTCCTTCAAGTCTTACAGATGATCAAACACACCACATCTTCAGAGCTGAAGGTCTTAAAATGCAGCACATAGAGCTCACAGCTTCTATGAGGAGTGACAGCATTTCAGTGATGATGTAGCAATAAGAAACCAAAAGTTTCCTTAATAAAAGGATGGTATTGATTTCCTTGCTAATGAGCTTTCACTATTATGGACTAGAAAAACCCCAGTGTTACAACCCTGTGCAATAGCTCTGCTGCCATTGTTAAACTGTCTCACAGTATTGGCTCCCAGATGCACTGATGTGTGTCCTTGTTAGGGGATGACTGATGCAGTGTAAAGGTAAATGATGTCACTGCACAAAGTATTTGCTGTCTGAATTCTCAGGCTGGCAAAGGCTTGTCTTTATGTATTCTGTGTGGTTCCAAATATTCTAGTTACAATTTTTTTTCCTTCTTTCACAGCATCAAGGCCTATGAAAATGAGTGGAGTGAGCCAATCAAACATACAATACCATACCTGCACACTGCCATTTTACTGTTTTAAGTGTGTAATGAAGTTTCCTGACTGACTTGCCAGAGAGCATTAGCTGTTTTTGTGAAGATGTGTCAAGAACAGGTCTTGAGATGACATGTCACCCGGTTGTTTAACTCCTGCACAGACCATTGTTTTGTCCTAACTACAAAACATGCCCTAATTACTATGAAAGCTATTATAAATCATTACTTATCATTTATTGCAAATATCCCACTGGATAAAACTCCTGCAACTCATTCCACAGGACCAAGCTCATCTATACCTCTAAGCTAAGAAACAGGTTTCAAAAGCAAAGCAAAATGATTTGGCAAGGCAAAATAACCATTGGCTTTGGGACTTTTATTTTCAGATTAATTACCTGCTGATTGTGTGCAATTAATATTGCAATGACTAAAATAATTTTTAAAAATCTAAAGTGTAGATAAAAACACCCCACAAAATATCAACATGTAATGGAAGGCTATTTCACATTCTTCATGCATATAGACAGGACTCACAGTATTGTATTTCCCTTCAATTATTTGGTCCCCCGTTGTGGACTTGGCTGTAACTTTCAGCACTCCAGGAGTTCCTTCCTCAACCTGCTCAACCTACAACATTTTGGGGGTTGATTTGGGTAAAAGAAAAAGTTTCAAATAAAAATATACAAATGTATAGAAATATATTTTTCCCACCAAACATCATTGAGAGAGTTTTAACCATGACCTAAAACTAGGCACTTACTCTAAAGATTCTTTACATTCCTACTTGCATTTTTTTATGTAATTTTTTTATGTTCCTGCATTTATTCTTATGACCAACACAATCTCATTTCTGCTTATAAAAGTGGACTGATGTTTAAGTTCTTATCCAAGCCCATCATACGACCCATTGTATTCACTGGGGACAGAGGAAGTGAGTACGAAGGAAACTCTTACAAGGCCTGGAAACACCATCAGACATTTTCTCTAAGTGCTGCCATCATTTCCTCCACCCATGGGAAGCCACTGTGATAGAAAACCCCCAGCAGTACATACAAAAGACATGTAAGTGTGCAACACTTAACATAATTCTGGGAAATTATAGTGGTCATCCCACAGATGAAAAAGTACTTTTCAACAACACCCTTGTTCCTACTTCATGTTCAATATTTAGAGACAAAGTTTCTGATGAAGATTTTATTTGTCCTTTTTTTTTTTTATTTAGAAAAGCCAACTGTGCCATCCTACCAACCTCAAAGGATCACTGTGCTAAACTGCTTCTGTTCAAAGGCAGTATTATTTATAATCTTCTGCCTTCAAAAGTCCCAACTAATGGTTTTAATAAGCACAACATGCAAAACTTCAAACACCATGTCTCAAATAGATGAGAAAACCTGCTAAAACCCTACCAAGCAACTTAAGCTGAAGGATATTCTCAATCAGAAACAGGGCCAAATATTTTATTCCCATTGAAATCAAAGACATATTGTGAAGGGACACGGTAAAATACACAGAAGTGCATTTTGTGACTGTGGTGATGGACTGCTCATCACTAGATGCATCTGGAGGAGCCTGCTTGCCATTTAGTTGAAATGATCTGCTTCTAAAGAGTTTCCTCCTTTCTCATTCCCCATTAGAGCTTACAAAAGGTAATGTCTGCAACAAAACCTAGATCATCATCCCTACTTTTCATACAGCATGGGATTTATGCAACAAAAGACTGCATAAGAACTAAGTTCCTGGAAACATCCATTTGTCTCCTCACAGCAACTCGCATTCTGTGAGAGAGGCTCAGACCCACAGTAGGAACTGGCAAGAGCATTTTAAAATTTTTAAAGCTGCTCTTGATACTGCTAAGAGTGGAAATGAACAGTCTTCACTGAATTTAATGTTTTAATCCCCAAAGTGTTAAACTCAGCAGCACACGGGTTTAACATCAAATTGAAATTACTTGATACGTGATTTGCTATTTCAAAATAATTAAGAACCACTGTGAAAAAAACATAAAGAAAAATACTGTTAGCACCCTCTGAAGTCTTTGATAGGGCAATTTTGCATTAGAAAAGCTCCAGAATTTCTAATCTAGTTTGAATTCCATCTGAATTTAACTATACATGTATGTAAGTAGCTGCATGAGTACTCTTACTGAATTCAACAAAAATTGAGCAAGTATTTAAGGACTCTGACAAGTAAATGATATTTCAAGTATCATACTTCAAGTAAATGATACTCTGCCAAGTAAATGATACAGATGATACTTATAAAGCCCATTTACTTTTCTGGATAGTCCACTAACTCTCAGCATATAAAAGAGTATTTGCTGGCTGAAAATTTTAATATTGGCAATGAAAAATGGGATTGTTTGTGATGCACTGATCTTAGAGGAAATAATCTATCTGCTGAATTATGGGCCTGCAAAAAGAACCAGGACAAGCAGGTGTAACATTTTCAGTGTAACATATACTAATCCAACTAATTATGAATTTCATAATCTCACCAAATTTTCATATTAAGATTAAATTATACCTTTCAATTAATTAAGTTTCATAGAGTTAGTTTAAAACAAAAATTAACCCGTTCTATGTCACAGCAGATACTATAATGAAAGTTCAACTTTTGTATTAATTAAAATAATTTGCATCTTAAAACATTATGGTCAGTACATCCCAATCAATTGTAGTCACTTTGAGCCTACCTTGATTGGCACAAACTGCCTAATGAACTTGACTCCATGTTCTTTCATATATTCACCAATTCTGTTTGCCATGTCCTGGTCAAATCCTCTTAAGAGAATGGATCTCACCATTACAGTGACATCTAATCCAAGACCTGCAAGAAATCCTGCACACTCCAAGGCAACATAGGAAGCTCCAACCACCAGGGTTCTCCCTGGACAGTAAGGCAGAGAGAAGAGGTCATCACTGGAGGAAAAAAAAAAAAGGGGGGGAAAGGAAATTCTAGGCATTCAGAAAAAATGTACTGTGCTTTATATTTATCTATCTTTTTTCTGTAAGACTATAACTTTATTCCTTTTCTTGCTCACAAATAAAAAAAACTGCTTAACTTTTTGGAAGTTCATCTGGAATACAAAATCAGTGTGTGACAGATGAAAAAGTTATATTTAGGAGTACACATTAAAAAAAAAAGGAGCATGAAAATTCTGAATCACCCCAAAAATGTGGAGAGTTTTTTTTTAACAGAAATTTAGGACAAATTGTTGAAAAAGGTAGGTGTTTATTTCTCCTCTGATTCTTGCTTTAAATATTTTGCTGCAAATTTTAGCTCCTGAGAACTTCCACTAAAATGGAAGGGGTTCAGCTTAAAGATAAAATACCATCACCACTTTGAAGACTTATCCTTTTGCTAAAGCATTATACACAGTTCCAGATATACACAGACAACAAATCACAGTAACAGGCAATGTAAGAAGTATGAAATTATGGAAAACATGCTCCTTTGCCTGTTTTTCATTTCTTTCAACTGCTTCATCAAGCTACATCAGTTCTACCACACTTTGGACCTAGGCTATAAAACTCGGGATTCTCCACAAAATCAGGACTCCTGGAGGCACCACACTTACTCAGCAGACATTTAGAGTCTGGCAATACAATTCTGTGAATATATGGCTCTAAAATAATATATGGCTCCTTTTTCAGGGTGATGGAATAAAATGTGATTGTGCAATTAAAGGCTGTAGCATAGCTTGATAGCCCAAGGAACTCAGTGAAGATTACACACACAGCCTCAATCTGATAGTCTAACTCAGGGACTCCTGACTCTTCCATCTTGAAGCTACTTTAAAGCATCACTTTATAGGCTGTATTATCTGTCATCTTTAATTTTATTACTACTTATTAAAAGGGAAACACACCACATGGTGTTTTGGTTTCAGAGGAATCATGCCAATTATTTATTTCATTGCTATAGGTTTGCCAGCCTGTAACTCCAACCTCTGTTTCTACAGCAAGTAACTTAAAAGTTATTCTGATATGAAAACACATATTATCTTCATATAGCATTTTTGCTTGGCATTAGCAATTAACCAGACACTCAAAACCAGTTTTTTAGAAGTTGAATTACCTTCACTGAGTAGCTGGGAAACAAATTGTTCTGAGTTTCAAGACTGCCCTGATACAAGACGACAGATTTCTACCAGCTTCATAACATCAGCAGCTGTGCTATTCCCACTTTCCCTAATATCTGAGTACAGAGTTTTCTTTCAAGCAGACTGTGCTTCTCAGTATGGGGAAGCAGTTACACACATGGAATGACTTTGTATTCCTCCCTGTTTTTACCTGCTAATGCAATATTCTTTGTCTCCAGGTATACCCAGGTAGCGTGGTCGTTCACCAGTGGCAATGATAAATCTCTCAGCTGTGTACAGCTTCTCAACTCCCTTTTTGTTTGTTGCCTGCATACAAAGTATTAGTGCAAAGTGAGTGTTTTGCAGTCCCATCACAGGAAAAATGATTCTATTTGAAAAGCATCTCTATTCAGATGGCACTACAGGAAGACACAGCAAACAATGGCTATGGAGTACCTTAACTGTGTGTGGCCCAACAAATTCTCCATATGCATTCTCATACGTGACCTTCTTGTCTCTCAGTGCAACCCGATAGCCCCAGTTCAGTGAACCAACGTAATTCTGAACAGATTCTGTCATGGTCATCCAGTTGTGTTGGACTGTCAGAAACAGAAGAGGAAGGTTCATCTTTTAGTCTGAGTTTTTCTTTTTCCACAGCAATTCTCAAAGTGATTATTTTCATGATCCAGTCTTACTGGGTTTGTCTTACTCCTGTTTTATTTCAGGGTAAATCTATTGAAATTAAAATAATTACATCAGCACAGATAACATGAGAGGCCACAGTGCAAATAGGTATGACTTAAAACATAGAAAATTAAGACTTACTGAATTATTGACAGTTTTTATATTTTATATAAAATTATATATTTTATATATAAAATATAAAAACTCCCATTTTATATTTTATACTGATAGATATATATTAACAACTGTGAGCAGGTGACATTGCTCAACAAGTGAAGACAATGCATGTCTGAGAGGTGTCTCTACTTGCTTCCAAATACAGGATTGCAGCCTAAAAAATTATAATCCTATAACCACACACATCAGGGATAATAAAAAATAAAATCCATCTTCTTACATAGGACAGACACTTAGGAAAAGGAAATCCTTGCTTGTAACTATAAGAAGTTTCTGTCAGGCAACATCCTGGTGTATTCCCTTAGATGTTGTGGTAAATTCAGAAAGGAAGCAGTACCTTATTGCTTTTGTTCACACAACAGTCTCATTCATATATAATCACCTCCATATATAATACATCCATATATATTATCACCTCCAGATAAAACATGGAGGTGATAAGCCCCACGGCTTTAGACTTGCAAAATGCTTCAATTTATGTGTAATTTATGTCTCAGAAGTTGCCTCACATTGTCAAAGCCAGCACATGCTGCAGTGCAACAAGCACCTGTTATGAGAACCACCTCAGGATTTTCAGTGCAAATGACAAAAGTGGAAAAAGTGTGCTTCTTTACCTTCTTCTGTAAACTGCCACCCAAATTTGCGTGAATCTTGCAAGGCTTGTCCCAGTAAAGCTGCCTGGTGCATCAATTTTTTAGGTATACAGCCCACATTTACACATGTTCCTCCAAGACCTGAGAAAAAGGAACAGAATATGGTTTTCACATCAGTGTAGCAGATTTCAAAAATGAGAATTAGAGTCTCTGAGCAAAGCTCCTTTGTAACAGGATTGCAATGAAGAGAAACTTACCCCACGAGCTTCCCTGAGGTGTAGGCGTGACGAAGTCCAGCACCATCACTTTCTTTTCATATTTGGCAGCCTCCTGCAAAACAAATTAAATAAGACACATATTTAAATATTAGAGGTTAAATTTGGAGTAGACGTTAACATCATGCATTGCTGAAAAGCTTTTTTGACTTCTAATTAAGCTGCAATAAATTATTTGCAAGAGACCAGACAGTCATTAATCTTCTGAATTCATCTGTGCATTCAGTAGGAGAAAGAAGATGAAAGGCAAAAAAGGTATTCATCCTACTACAAAACAGCATGGCACCAGCTGATACACAGAAGACTCTGTGAGTCCAACCTCCTCTTCACTCCTCCATCCTGTCACTTTGTTCATACTATTTCCCAACATACCCATTTACTTTTAACCTACTTAACAAATTCCTAATTAATCCAGTTTTCCCTTCAAAGATGGTTTCTCCAGCATTTGTTCGAAAACATATCAAAAAATGACATAAGAAGTCACATGGCCATGCATGACAACCTTAGTGACACTATGATTCTATGTTTCCTCTAAGAAGTTTCATTAGCAAATCTACAAGTAATACCTGTAAATGATACTGAGAACTATATACGAATTTCATGGCTCCCTTTGTGTTTTTTTAAGGAAAAGGCAAAACTGACAGCAGTAACTGCTGCCATGGAAAAGCACTTAGGCATGCACTAGGTAGCTGTGAAACAATGACAGATTCCTCCCATGAGATGAAGCAAAATAATTTTGCTACTTGGAGTAGCCACAACTATGCTGGCATCATATGATGAATTCATAGACATGGGAGCAGTAACAACTATATGAACAGGATATTACTCTAAGGCCTTGGGTTTGGTTTGGGAGGAGCTGGACAGCCTTCAGCGTTGTTACCAGTAATACTTGTTGATCCAAATACTTGACAATCAGAATTTCAATTTTAAATGTATCTTACTTCATGCAAAATGCAAATCACACTTCAAATAACACAGGCTATAGACATCTTCAGAAAATATTGCTGTACTGGATTCCCACTTCCAACAAAAGATCTAATCTGGCCAAGAAGCTAATTCCTATCCATTAGCAGCACCTCTGAGAAAGTTCCTCAGAAAGGCACTTAGGGACTGAGACATGTCATTAAAGCTGCTTTATGATGACAACTCTTCTGCACTGCTCCAAACAGCCTTACCAGGGTTAGCTAAGTAGAATGCATGGATTCCCAAGCTTCTCTCAGCTACATGTTCACATAACCGAGCACAGGATTGCATTGCCACCTTGGCAGAGATCACACAGATACAACCACTTCTGAGTGGGCTGAGTGATCTGCCCACAGCCATAAATACGCCCTGCAGGCTCCCAAACCTTTTGGGGCTCAGTGCAGCGCTGCAGGAACACAGGAAGGCTGCTCAGGGAGCTGTTCTGTGTGAGCTGAGAGCAGGGGCCTGGCACCATTCTGAGTCTGCAGCTGGGTCGTACCAAGTCAGCCTGGCAGCGTTCTCACTCCCTGTGGAGAATTGCCTCCAAAGGAACAAGCTCTGGGCACAAGGTAGAGAAGAAGATGTGCACACAAAGTGCATGTGTCAGAGTGAAAAGCACACATTTAACCAATCTAGGTAAACTGATGCAAACCTGAGTGCAAATATCTGGAACTTTGTACGAGAGATGCGCAGCTGGGGTTTTTTCGGTTCTGTTTTTTTTTTTTTTGTTGGTTTTTTTAAAGCACTGTCAACTGACATTAATTTTTAAAATATTGAACATTCCAAGTAACGGTCAAAAGTTTATGTGTGTAAAACAGTTCCACTTCAACTACACGAAACTGATTTGAAATACACACATTACTACTGATAGGGATGTTGAATTTATTGATCTACCATCTTCTGTTCTAGTTAACAATCACTTGAGAACACTGAGAATCAATATACTTCACGCACTGAGTTGAAGGAATTAGGCAGCTTATCTTCCTACTGCAGACGTTTTCTGTTCTACATCTGTAAAATGATGCAATAAACATCACTGTGTCAGTCTCCTTATGGAAATTTCAACAGCTGGCTTCTTATTACTGCAAACTCTTTTTGCTTTACTGCAAACTCTAATTTACTCTTGTTACTCTCTCCTGTCTCCAAACATCTCCATCCTCTGAAAACCAGGGTTTGCTTCTCTTTGTGGTTCTCAGAACTTTCATAGATCTTTCTTTCAACCCTCAATCCTACATTATGGCAACAGTGCCCCTGTCGGTAGGAAAGCAGTAAACTACCAAAATAGACTATGGATCTACATCCTGTGTATCTACAATCCACCACTCAGCCCTGCACGTTTCCATTATAAGAGAAGTACTTCTAAGGGACCAGGGTTCACTGTGAATCCAATGCTATTCTAAAATATTTTCTCCTTATTTTCTTTCACTCTGCAATGACCTCCTCCACTTCTTGAGAACAAAAGAAATGCTCCCAACTGAGCATTAATTACTAGGATTAATCCAGCTCCAGGTCTTGAACAGCAAAGTAGTTTTATTTACAGAAATGTTCAATTCACTTCTAAATAGCTAATCCTACCACAGACAGAGAGACACAATGTGCCTAATTACTGATGTAAAGGAGAGCTACTAACTTAGATTAAATTTCTTCAAGTTTAAAATATTTAGGATTTAGGATTTAGGATTATGATGGCTCTAAGAGCTGGTATATTTTGTATCACTGTGAATTCTTTTCTTTAATTCTAGATGTACTTCTAATAGCAATATCCTAACAAAATCCCATCATTCATGGGGCATCAGGCTACCAGACCCTAGAAAGGAAGGGTGAGACCATAGCTTAAGTTTAGGCAAAATCTCCATTTATGCAACTATGTAAGCTCAAAATTCACAGACTCTCCCCCACTGCCAAGAATTAAAACAAGATACAAAACTATGTCTGAAAAGATAGTACTTCTATACAAAAGTAGATACCTCCTGGTGTTAATTTTGAATAGAACCTTTTCATTGTTTAGTTGAGTTTAAATTCAATTACTAATAAACACTAGTAGTAGTTCTGCTGAAAACCTCCTGTTTTCCAGCAGCATCATCTCCCATAAATGGGGACCAAGTTTCATTCTAGCAAGAGCTATTAGGGAATATTAAGGACTATACCATGTTTTCCTTCTTCAGAACATAAAGAAAAGAATATTGTATAATTGGCACTAACCAAAATGGTGAAAAAGTGAAATAGTGAAAGAAATTTCACTGATCAGACAAAAGTTTTATACCCCTAGTGTTAAAGATAAC
Organism: Chloebia gouldiae; assembly: GCA_003676055.1. Taxonomy (NCBI): domain Eukaryota; kingdom Metazoa; phylum Chordata; class Aves; order Passeriformes; family Passeridae; genus Chloebia; species Chloebia gouldiae. The sequence continues at coordinate 6,726,640 of QUSF01000028.1, forward strand.
AAATCCAAGTCACTGGGGATATCACCCACCTACTTACAAGGGAAGTATAAGTGTGCATTTCCCCCCTCATACCTTGGCAGCTGCCAGACCTCCTGAGCCTCCACCAATGACAATGAGATCATAGTCATAGGAACCTGGCACCGGTGTAAGCCCATTCACTTCCATTGTTTTCTGAGGATTGTCTGCTTCTTTATGTGCCTAAACAGAGAAAACAAAAAATATTTAGGAATATTGAAACATTACACATAGTGTTCATAAATTATTATTTTCAGTAGCAAAAATTGTGAGAAGGGAACATAATTGGATCTGAATTTTCTGAGCTCTGTTTTTAATCAACTTTTAATTTCATCTTCCTAATCCATCTGTGAATAGCTCCATACCTGTCAGATACTGAACTATAAATTTTCTTGTTCGCTGGAGCACTGGGCTTCCTTGCAGAGCGTAGTTTCCCACAACAATGCAACACTTGAGCCTCCTCATACTGTACTCCAGGATGAGATACGTAACTGCTGACACAAGCATTCCATTAATTTATTTTATTCTTTACATCTGCCCTGGACTTTTCTAATTAGTGTTTTCCCTCTCCTCCTGCATATGCGTGTAGGAAAATACAACAACCCTATGCGACGCTGTACTAATCCCCAATAATTACCAGCCTTACTAACAGAATGAACAGAACTGAATTAAGAAAACCATGTCTGAAAGCTGTGTTTTTGTAATATGCCAGTGTTTATCATGGTTTGGTTTAGCATAATTTTGGCATTAAATGGATCAAATGTGATCACTATGGTTTCACAAAAGATTTAATTATTTTAATCACAGCTACGACCACAGAAAAACTACCCATTAGTCCTAAAATGCATTTTGGCAGCTTATGCTCCCAAGAACATGTCACTGTCTTCATATACACTTTCTAAAATGAGCCTTTATACTTCATTTCTGAAACTCCAATTTATGATGGCTTCAGAACCTTCAAGCCTTTGGAATTGTGGTAAAATTCTCAATGCCTCTCAAATTGCAGGACAAGATATGGAGTGAGTAAAAATCAGATTCTTTAGCTGATGTAAATCAGTGAGCATCAACTAAAGTAATGAAAACTTTTAAAAACAAACCCATAAATTAAGAAACACATACTTTGCCACTTTACAAATATGTGTTTCTGTCTGCCTAACTTGGTAGGGCTTGATTCAGTACTACTGGAATAGTTGTGGCAAATCACAGCAAAGAGAAAAGACCAAAGAAGTTTCCCTTGTCTTTTCATCTTGTTTTGCATTAAACAGCCCTTTGTACCCAACCCATTCTACTGTTCCCTTCCTCTGAGGTTATTCCCTCTCCGTCACCTTCCTCTGAGGTTTGATTAGTCCCTCTCTATAACTATGTCAACCCTACTGACTGCTGTCAGTGCAGCCATCCCACTGACAAAAATCCCCTATTGCTCAGACAAATTACATAGCAATGTCAGCAGAAATTCAGGCTGTGCATCTGTCTGGACAAAATTAGATTGTAGTAGTATTTCATAACCCCAGGCAGCATGCTAACAGTAGAAATGAAACCTAGAAAACACCTGAGGCTGCTGTGAAGACATCCAAAAATACCTCATTCTCTTTTGTTTTCTCCTCCTGTTCCACCACCCCAACACACACCCCTACCACTGAACCTACTTTGCAATTGGTTCCCTTTTTTCTATTTTTCTAACACAGCCATTAGCCAGGATCAAACTTCCTACCACAGTAAGAGCAGAGAGGCATATATTGTACTGTGATATGCAGCTTCACTTCATTTTTACTTAGAGATGTAAAATGAGAAAAAGTGTGCCATTCTTTTCCAAAGCACACCTTCTTGCTAGCTTAGTGGAAACAGGATGGTGTGAAGCATAAGGGGAGACTAACTCCACCACAGTCATCAGACCCAGCTACCGAGAATGGTATCTTTATGAGGCACAGAAGGAAACCACACCAACTACTCATTCACTTAGATCACTGCTTATATCATGCTACCTTTTTTTTCTCCTTTTAAGAAAAATGATTTATGTTTTCACATGGATTAAAAAACTTCAGTTTTTATTTCCTACTGTTTGGTTAATTTCTCATTAATTCTTCATAATAACTCTTTATGAAAACATATTAAAAGTTTAGATTAGACAAAGTAGATTACAAGCTTCCTCTCTTCCTCCTAAACCCTGCTCCAAAGCAGCCAGGCTCTTAACAAACTCCACATCCCATTTACTGGGGAAACTTCTTCATGACCATGATCCCATCCTGAGAACAGATCTCTTCTCTTCACCCATGAACTACACATTTTACAATAAAGTCTGCATCCAGGTTATTTTTCAATGTCAAAAATAAACTACAGACTTTGAAATGTATCTCCCCCTACCTTTAAAGTTCTCTCATGGTCTCCTATTTGCTTCTCCTGTACAGAAGCAACTGGCTGGGAAGTTTCTGCCGCTGCTTCACGCTGTCCTTCTCGCAGCTTCGGGGCTCTCCCTGTGAAATCAAGGGTAAAATAAGGTAGTGTCTGGAGAGACGTCCTTTATGAGGGCTGTGCTCCTTGAGAGAAATTGTCTGGGGGAGTGGCCTGGCAGCTTCATCGCTTCCTCATCTGTGGCATGTCTGTCCCAGGGGAGAGTTTCCTAAGGCGACTCATGACTCATTTGCAATGTTAGGATGACTTGCGATATTTTCCTGCTGAATAAAATCTCATACGAGGGTTGGCTGAGATTTCAATACTTTTGGCCAATCTAACAATACGCTTGAATCAAAGCAAGGAAATCATATTTCCTGTGGCTAAGCCTGAAACTTCAGTCTTAAAAAAATGTGATGATTTTTATCTTTCTTGCCCAGAAAGTGACACATAAAGTTCATACTTTTTAAAATTAATTAAAAGTTTTTTGTTTTCTCCTGCAATTATTTGCCTGGAAACTTACTTCAGTGTATTGATAAATGTATTCAAAAGGCTGGAAAAGATCCATTTTCCCACTGGTCATAACTGTTCTTATATATATATATATATATATATATATATATATCTGTATAACCAATATAAAAGTTTAAGCATATTAGTGAAAAAAGACAAAAAACAAACCATATTTACACACAGTGAAACTTTATTTGATGTGGCATTGAAAAAGAAAACAGTGGAAAATCTAATAGTTGATTGGAATGCATTATCAGCTCTACCTCCTTCCACATAACTGAATTATGTTATGTTTATTTCCAATAAATGGGTCAGTACACAGTTGTTTGTACTTAATCACACACCTACTTTGCACTGTACAACCAGCATTAATTAGCAGACACTGACATGTGCCCATACTTAAGAGAAACAGCCATACTGGATGACATTCCTTGGGCACTGAGCCCACAGACCTGAAAAGCATTCACATACACACAAATTAAAAAAGGCAGTAATTGAAAACTGGTCTGTAATCTTGTAATTTCTGACTTGTTCTCTGATACTTGTTGCTAAAATTCCTTTATCTCACAAAGATACTGGAAGAGTACTTTGGTGATGTTGGTAAAGTGGTTTAAAGATCAGAACTCTTAACTCACTATTAGTGATGGATACTATTTTCCTATTCTAGATGGGGAACACACACATATGAAAAAAGAAAAGAAGACACGTTTTGAACAGCCTTCACAAAGGATAATTTTTGCTTCACTATATTATATTAAAACTACAGTCCTGTGTGTACCTGAAGCAACTGAAGGAGTATTTTATTCCTGCAAGTTTGAACAATCTCAGGAATGTTCACCTAAAACTGTAGCTTCAATGAAATAAAATCTAGTCATTAGCCAACACAGGCACTTGTATAAATATCTCTAATTATTTTCAGGTAGATCTGTGCCAGAGGTACCAAGTTTTAGCAATAGCCCCAGAACCCAAAGGCAACCATAGCCCCTGGCAAAGACTTGAAAGAGTTTGTATGTTGGCTGGCTCTGCTTCTGGGGCCCTCTCCCTTGTTGGTTTGGGCAACCTGCCACAGGCAGCATGACAAAGCAGAAAGTCCTCTGTGTGTCACCAGGTTGTTCTCCAGAAAATTCCATCTGTTAACAGCAATAACCCACAGTCCTGGTGAATAATCGATACTTTCCAAAAACAAGTCAGCAGACACCTTTTTTCCAGAGTGAGACTGCTAAAGAGAACCTGAACCATGGATCTGCTCTGGATAACCCTCCGAGATGTGGTGCTGAGGATGATTCTCTGCCTGGTACATATGAGAGTTATTCAGCAAATCTGTAGCAAGGAAGCCTAGTGAGGCTCTTGCCCTGTACTACCACCAACTTTTGGTTTTGCTAATCCCAGCCTAGGAGGTGGTGGCTGGTTAGGTGGCCTTCCTTAGGTCCTGCCAAGTGCTCCTTGATATGGGGTGAATCGGTCTAACCAACCAAACTACAAAAAGGGGGACAAGTCTATTCTCTTCCACCACACTGGCTTTTTCCTTCTTGGTGTCTGCATACTTGGCACCCATTTTGGCAGTCTTCAGACTCATGCATGAGCTAAATCAACTCATTAACCTAGGAGAAAAGTAACCCAGGAGAAGAAAAGTTGTGGATGGTTTCTCACCAGTCTAACAAGCTCAGCCAGCTCAGGGAACAATCCTATGATCACCAGAGCTGGTACCAGGACAAAGGCATTACCAGACCAGTAGAGAGTAAGAGGAAGCAGCAACACCTCTCACTGGTAGTGGCAAAACTGCCAGTTTTGCTAAGAACTTCTTAAACCAGAAAAAAACCCACCTGGGGAGACAAAAAAATTACAGTAAAACAACTATGGCCTTTTCAGCCTACATCCTTCTTTACTGGGAGGGAGCTTCCTCACAAACCAAAGTCCTCCCTATCAGTGAGGCCTCTGAACTTTTGACTGTTGTGTAACTTCTGACTAGAATGAAAAAAAGGCATGATTGGTTTCAGAAGGCTTTGATCAGGTGGGAACAAGACCAGCCCAACCTAACAACCTGGACAAGCTTTGTAAGCAGAACTGCTCCAGGATAAGAATTGCCTTACCCTGCAAAAGTGATCCAGGGATCCCACCAGCTGCAGAGACAGAACATGGGTACCCATGGAAAGCACTTGCCTTTCAACTACTCAGTCTGAAGGTCTAGAAGTGGTGGTTCAAAGCAAAAGTTTCCACTGATTTACCTAGAGTTTCTGTATCCCAGAAAAGAACATTACCAACAAGAATAAACTTCACATTTTCACGAACTATAATTTAAAAAAATAGTTGTGTCTACTCCAGGAGTTCAGAAGACATCTCTAAATTTGTAATGTTTCTGAACAAACACATAAATTGCTTTACAGTCCTGTCTTCAGGCATTTGGGAAGTACAGGCTATTTCATATGACAACGAATATTTACCTTATGTCAAAGTGATCTTTGTATGTTGAGAAATTTTCAGGTTTTCTTTCTTCTAGATTTGCTCATTTCTGCACTATCCTCAGAGGTCACTACCTCCCCTGTTGTGCAAACTCAAACATTTGGTAGTGACGACAACAGAGCCATTATATCATTCAGATTACCATGGAAAAACCCTGAGCCCTTAAAAGATACACCTGCAGCCTGGATCGTATCACAAATGCACACTGAGAGGCTGCCTTGCAATCAGCTGAACTGACAAAACTGAGAGGAAATGGAAGCCTGTGACCTTGCTGGCATGCTGCTGTTTGCTTTACATACTAAATTGTCCCAGTTATGAGTTTTCTCACCTTCACTCTTCCAATTTTCTCCCCATCCCACCAGGAAGGAGTGATTGGGGCTGTCAGCTGGGCTCTCAAATCCAGAACCCAAGCTCAAATCCAAAAACCAATATTTAAGACTCAACAAGCAAAAGAGTAAAGTGCATTTTCCTAAGAAATCAGAAATTCTCTGAACTATGTTATTGCTTATATTTATCCAGTGTGTTGCTGCAAAGTCCTTAAATTTTAATTCTATTTTTGTTTATGCTCTTTTCATATCTAAGAGCCTAAAACTCCTTCCATTTAAATAAGGGACTGCTCAAATGGGATCAGCATCAAGGCAGAATGTGGAATAACTGAACTTCACAACTAGTTGAAGCAAGGGCTCTACTTTGTCAGATTCCTTTTAGCAGAGTCTTGACAGTGGTACATAGTAATACTCCAAAACACCTCTTTCCTTAATGAAAATATAAATTCTTTGTTTTTAACCACAACTGTTTGAGTACAAAAAGCATTTAAAGTAAATTCCACAAAGTAGGAAAACATTTAGATACAAACTTTCTTCTGGGAACTTTCCAACCTAAGTGTTGAGTTCTCTAAGCCAGGAGAGAAAAAAGCCCTCATCATTCTCAGCCAAACAAATATAGTTATAAAAAAAGGCAGAAAACAGGAGAAAGCCTCAGAGCACAATATTCTCAAAGGACAGTAAAAATCTACTGACAACTGTTAAGCTAACCTCTGCATAACAGGACAGGAATCACAAAACCAAGACCAACCAAAGAAGAAACACTGACAGAGGAATAATGAACGCCAAAACAAATGAAATACAAACTTTCAAGTGACATCCATCTGAGAGCCTGAATCAAAGCTCTCTATACCCAGCAGAAAAGTTCCCACTCAAAAATAGCATTAAGTGACAAAATTCAGCCTTTCAGGTTAATTTTCCATTGAACATCTGGGGACTGACTCAACAACATCCTCCAATCAGCTTTCCACTCAACATAGGTTAGGACTGTGTTTGGAGGGCTGCAATCCACCACCTTTCCATCCAACAGGAACCTAGGTCAAAACACTCAGCTCTCAAACATCCCCTTCTCTAACAGTCATCCACTCAAATTTATAATCTGCCTCATCCAGTTAGTCTGAAAAAAGGGATTCTGAAACAGGTTTCAGTTTCTAGTTCCTAGCAAAAGAAGTAATTTCTACTTCCAGGATTTTTTTTTTCTAAGTATTCATGCAGCTACCACAAAGCCCAACTGCTTTATGAAAAAGTATATTACTTTAGTGATTTCAACAGGGACATCATTATACTCCTGGGTTTGTTATGAAGTCATACAAGACATGTTTCTGCCACAATAATTATGGAACTTAAAATCCCACTCCAACAACACCTGGGCTTTCTCACAGACTTTCCTAGTTGTGCTTTCACCCACAAAAGTTTCTCAGCAGTATCAGGCAGTGGGTATTTACCCTTGAAAGTCTTCAGCCATTCCTCATTCCTTATGTAATTGTTTACAGTAAACCTTACAGGAATTAACCAGGTTGCTCTAATTAGCACTAATAGGGATGTTTACTGCAAGCATAACATCACATGCTGACCTCAAGTATTTCCAGAACATCTACAATATAAGCTCTGTTGGCTTTAACAGAACAAGCTGCACAAATTTAACTAAAGTAACTTTCAGCTTCTCTCCTCCTCAGTAAAAGGCAACCAATCTTCCATTAATTATGTATCTTGGACCACTTTAATCCTCAATTTTATTTCATTGTGAACTAAACTAAGTGGGTTATGAAAATCTTAATATAAAACTTGTCTGTCTCTGAAACTGTGGTAAAAGCTACAATATCTCACATAACAATTTATACGCAATCTTTATGGAAAATATAATCTTACAATACCAGTAATTTTAACATAGATTTTTGTCTATTTCCTTCAAAAGTCACAGTTGCTTTGGGATTTGCCCATATAAATTAATGCTTTGTCTAATCTAAATCAAAACAAAGGAAGCTGGGTTCTGATATAACTACCTGTGAAGTGTATCATGCTCACAGTGCCCTCCATACTGACTCACCCTTTATTTGGGATGACCTGAAAGAGCTGAGCTTCCTGACTTTTCTTCTTGAAATTCCTGTGGCCAACACAAATTTGTGGTTCCCAAAAACTGTGATTAATATTCTCATGCTACCTTTTTTTTTAAATTCCTGGTCAGTAAATAAACAACTGACACAAGGAGGAAGCATCACCAGCCTCACTTGAATAAGTGTGGCACCTGAGGCCAGAGAGGTGAAACAGTACTCAGCAGGGATGGAACAGGATCTCCTGGTGCTGGTGCCATTCATTAGTCCCTACTGCCACTGGCCATGCCTTTATTGTTTCTACCACAACTAAAGCCATTTATTCATTCACACATTTCTTTGTAATCAGGCTTACATTTGAGTCATAGAGAACATAAAAAATGGTGGAAAACAACTCACACACAATCAGGCTTTTTTGTCAAACAATCGAGTATTAAAATTGAACACAGTTAAAGGAAAACAAGCTCTTAACAGGTAATCTTCCAGTAAGGGCATAAAGTTTAAGGTACAACACCACGGAAAGTACCTGGGTACTTGGCTCAGAAACCTGTGATTCTTCCCCTCCCCTCCCCTCCAAAGTGGGGCTTTTTTTTAAGAGGTGAGGAAAAACCCCAGATATTTTAATCCAGAGTAATCAAAGATTTTTGTCTTTTAAAAACAAAAGGACTTGAGTGGCACCACTTAATCCAGCTTTTAGCAGCCCAGCAAACACAGCATTTCTGCAAGGAGAGGGAAGCAGCACACCCTAGCAGGTCGCTCACTGCCCTCTGAACTCTGCTGCCACCAAAGCGATCCGACAAACCAATCCTGTGCACACGGCCGGCCCTGACAAAGGTCTGGCTGGGAACGGTTGTGAAGAGTGGCTGGAAAACAACAAATACCTTACACCTGTGAGACAGGGCTACCGAGAAGTGCTTGCTTTGTGTCAGGCTGTGCAAACAGCAGAGGAGATAAGGAAGTTAGGAGTTTCCTTCCCACCACGCTGGGGATGCAATGACAGGACACAAAAGAGGCGACGGTGTCAAACAGCTCTCTTCCTTAAGCATCTGACTAAACAAGCAAAACAGGCAACTTTGCTAGAACAGAAGATAAAATGAGATGATATCTCTGTTCACTCGGTAAAATCAGTTCATTAGCAGATTCTTAAGAAAAGCTAGGGCTACGCTTGACTAAGCCACCACTATTTTCTATGGAAATAAAAGTATTTGCATGCTCTACTTACTTCCTCTTTGCATTTTTATCTGTTTTATGCAAAAGACAGTTCTAGGCCAGATAGGGTTGTAATAGCCAACAATTACTGGGAATCACACAATTCCATAGAGTCTACCATAAATGAATCCCTTTCCATACTCAATACTGCAAGGCATAAAGAATACACATAGGAAAGGCAATATGCTCTGGAAAGCAAAAGGTGTGAAATTTTTGGAAGAAAACCAGAAGGTAAAACCTAACTGAAGATAAGGAAAAAGACAGGGCATCAGATATAACCAGGCAAGTTAGGCGATGGTTCTGCAAGGAAGACCTACAATGTGACACCATATTCAAAAAAGGAAGTTATTTAAAAGTATGAATAGGGAAAAAAATGAACAAAGGGGGGGGGAAATGAACAAGCAATGGGGAAAAAATCCAACCAGGAAATACAGGAGTTGAGCTATAAATTAGAAGGCAGCTGCATAACAACAGGCAGGTATAAAAAACCAGCTATCAAAAACAAGGGATACATTATAGATATCATATCCTCAGGAGATAGCAGTGGTAAGGAAAAAGGAGACTAATTTAGCAATTCAGTATACTAAGTAAACCCCAGTGCACAATTTTATCTCTTCTTTGGTTTGCTTCCTACAAGCACAATCAAAACAGAAACAAGGCACCCTTCCAAAGGGTGACTAAGATGGGCTTCGTGGAGGAACAACCTTCAGACAGGAATAAGCAACCGAGTTCTATCTCCAAAGTTTTGAAAATAGAGAAACCATAAAAAAGGACTGGAAAAAGGAGATGAGTACTTTACATTGTTGAAGGCCAAGCACCATTTCTGTTCACAGCAGAAATCAAGGGGATGGCACAGTTATTTACAAGGGTTGAGGAAATACATGGGCATCCATGTATTAAGCCACATCCAGAATTTGAGTTCACTCTACTTTTTTGCTATGACACATCTGTTATTGTCACCTGAGCAACTCACATGTAAATTATATGGTCAATACATTTCCAGGAAATACTGCAAAAGTAAAAATATTTGGGGCCTCATTGCTGTGACGCTCACCACACGTAAATGTCAACACAACCTAATTACCACTGGTGTTTGTACTACAGCACAGAACTAGGACCACCAAAGTGGATCCCCTGTTACTCCATCTCACAGTTATGCTGCATTCAGAGGCTCTCATATTAGCGCTAAAAATTAGGAACAGTTATGCTAAAACTACTTTTTAAACTGACTTTCTAGAATCCAGCCCAAATTTCATTGCCATCTACTTTCCAGACCCACTAATGAGTGTGTCCTGAGTGCCCAGTCCTGAGCAGCTTCAACATACAACAAAGTCAAACCAAACTTAAACTGTCCCTCATAATATTCAACTGTGACAGTCTGGAATTTAAAAAAGCAGCACTTGACATTATAACAAGTTAGAGTCCCACAGAAACAAACAATATGTTTTTTAAAACAAAAGCTGCAACCCAGGCTGTCTTAATTCTTAGATGTGCAGCTTTGATTTTTTTTCCATAATCCTTTCTGCATTAAAATGCCTGTTTATAATCCAGGAAATTAAGTAAGTGTGGAGATAATTTAACAAAAAAATCAGGAAAAGCACTGTCTTCTCAGTTACTTCTAATTTTCATACCTTTACACTCATAAAATGTCATAAATACTTAATGTGCAAAATGCAATTGTTGAAGTGTACTGAATGCTATTTGAAGATTGAGAATAACATTTTTGAAAGCACAAGGTAAAGACAAGGGAATGTATTTAAGAGCTTTGTTAGGCAAACTGTATATAAGCACCCTGTCTTAACATTTTTACATTTTTCCTGTGATAGGCACCATTTTTTTTGCCAGTTGTGCTCATTGCCAGCTTTCTACTGTTTAGTTTTTTAAACACTTTTAGATATTGCAGTGAATTACTAACTGAATCTAATATTGCCATTGATAAAAGATCGAAAGGTAAGAAAAAATTCAGCCATCAAATAAGAAATTCTTACAGCTATCAACAGCCCAATTTCTTTCTCCTACTACACATGTAGGTTTAAATATACTTTGTCCAAGGGACGTATACAGATATTAAAACAACAATCCTGCTTGGTATGACCAGCTGTAGAAAGGGGTTAATTTTAGATTTTTCATGTTTCGGAGTCAGTTAAATAATGAGTAATTAACATATTTGGATTATATTTCTGGTTTCATGTAAATTATGTAAATGTAAATTATGTATCTCTGTTCAAATTTCTGTAAATTACTTTGCTTTAGTCTTCTATATAAGTTCTTCAACAGCACCCAAAACTCCTCTCATCTCTTGTCCTTTATGGACGCTAAAAATTTTGATGTGTTCCTTTAGGAAATGGACATTAGGTTTCAGTAATAATTTACTCATGAGCAACTATCCCAGAAGAAAATCTGCCTTGATCCTGAAATATAAACCTTGTCTCACAGTTTAAACCAACCTTCATGGAGAATTACTTTAAGGTGCTACCAAAAGTTGTAGAATAGGCAACAGGGAGTAGTAATGTCTTAAATTGAAAAGCCAAAGATACAGCAGAGCTTATAAACCAAAGCCCAAACAACATTTAGCCTAAATGAGTCAGCTTCACAATGCTGAAAATGCTCATTGAGATGCAAGTTTCATTTCTCAGTTTATGCTGGCAGATAGATTGTTGGCCAGAGAAACCAGGTTTGGGTATAAGTCCAGAGCAGCTCACTCTGCCCCAGGCTCCATGCTACCACACCTGCACAGATTCCAGTGTCTGCTTTAAAACTAAATTAGGTACTTGTAAATCATAACATGGTGGTGGCAGCGTTAGGTAAGGGAACTGCAGTCAGGTCACAGCACTGTCCTGAAAATACAAGGACAACTGGACTCTCTAGACAGTGGTTTGAGAGGTTTTTTGTTTGCCCTTTTTTTTTTTTTTCTTCCCCATTCCTTCCTCTTAGGATCAAGGAACATCTAGTGCTTCCAATGCTCAGACTGGAGGATTTTATGTCGGTATAATTCAAAGAGCTAAGCAATATGGAGCCATAACAAAAAGCCTATTTCAAGAGTTTTAACTGTTACAAACATCATCTTTGTATTTGCCAGCTCCTGCTGTGCCTTATGCAAATTCTTACTGCTCAGGCATCTTTACTTTTTGTTTGCCAAGGTTTTGACAATTTGCATCCTGCATAATAAGACTTAAAATATCATGTAACACCTTAAAGCTCCCAAAGTGGTTTTGTGTCAATGTCCTCAAATTATTGCAAGTGTAAGAACACATTTAAAAACAGTCCCCTCTCCCAGGGATGTGGTACAGCTGAAAACACTCCTATAGTAATACATGCTCAATGAAGTACTACATCCTAAGAGTGCCTTTTCATTCAGGCAGAGCTGCTGCTCAGTGCCAGACGTAAGCATCGATTAATTTTCTGGCCTTCATTACTTCGAGACCATTATTTAGCTTCTTCGTCGGGTTTTATAGACCCGGTGAGAGTACAGTTAATGCTGTGCCCATGGAGTATCTCAGCCCGAAGCTCTGATACTGACAAGCTGAAATACAAATCTCCCCGCTCTGTCGTGGGAAGATGCCTAAATCCTGGCAGGCAGAAATCCTGTCCATGGACCAGAGGGCCATTCAACTCCATGCTAACTCTGAATGGTGTTCCTAACTCCAAATCTCTTCTCTGCACAGACATCCTTCAGGCCACACCGTGGACCCGGGGACACCGGGACCCGGGGACGGGGTCCCACACCCAGCATCGCTCTGATCTACCGTGAGCGGGACGATGCGCACAGCCTGCCCGATAAAGTCGCCCAGGGGACAGCCGGGCGGCAGAGCCCGTGTTTGGGAGCAGACCCAGCACCCGCGGGGCACCCGCGTCACCGTGCCGAAGGCGCGGGTTCTGCAGCGCGGTACCCCGCGGGGCGCCCGGCCGCCAGCAAGGGAGGAAGCCCCAACTCCGCCCTGCCGGCTGTTTCACGGGAAAGCCGGAGCCGGTCCCTCCGGCCGCCCGCCCGCCCCACCGCTCTCGGAGCCCGCCCGGAGCGAAGCGCCGCCGGGCGGGCGCGGTCCGCGGGCAGCCAGCGGCTGCCTACCTGCCGGCCGCCGCCGCTCCGGGGGCGCGCCGCCGGGCGCCTGCCGCACCGCCTGGCTCTTCCGCAGCGTGCTGCCCATGGCGCGGGCCGGACACGACGGGACGGGACGAAACGGGACGGGGGTAGGACGGGACGGGACGGGATGGGCGCGGATCGCCGCCCCGCCCGCGGGGCGCCCCCTGGCGGCCGCGGCCCCTCCCTCACCGCGGCCCCAGCGCGGCGCGGTCGCGATGGCGACGGACGCGGGCGGGCGCGGCTCAGGCCCTGCGCTCCCGAGCGAGCCCTCCCTCCTGCGGGCTCTGGGGTGCTGGCGAGACGAGGGCGTTCGGGAGGTGTTCTGGGAGAGGTTTTGCCCTCACAAGTAATGGTTCGTGCATAGCTAGAAGGGACACTGCGACTGGAAGGTTACCTGCGTGAGGCTGGTCACACTGCTCCCGTCTGGGCTCGGGCCATTATTTGCCAGCACTACCTTACAGTGCTGCAGAGGCTGTGGCCCCATCCTGGTGGCTTACACTCAAATATATGCCAAGAGGAGCAGCTGCCAAGGACTGCTGGAATCAGCTGAGAAGACAAAGCAAGATGAAAGCTGTAACCCTTTAAACTACCACCAAGCCTGTACACAAATGTCCACTGTTATCGCCAGTCAATATGAACTTTCTTCATTCTCCTAGTGGTTTGACCCTGGCTGGATACCAGGCACCCACCAAAGCCCTTCTGTACCTCCCTTCCACAAGTGGACAGGGGAGAAAAAATATAAGAGGGTTCATGCGTTGAGAGTCTGGGAGACATCATTCACCAAAAGCTGTCATAGGCAAAACAGACTTGAATTGGGAATGTTAGCTAAATGTATTACTAAAAAATTCCCAGCAGGATAATGAAAAATAAAATGAATCTTAAAAACACCTTCCCCCCTGTCCTCCCTCTTTCCCAGCTCTACCTCTTCTTCCCCAGCAGCACAAGTAGACAGAGAATGGAGGTTAGGATCGGTTCATCCCAGGTTGTTTCTGCTGCTACTCAGGGAGAAGAGTAGTATCCCTGCACCAGCATGGGGTCCCCCCCACGGGAGACAGCTCTCCATGAACTGCTGCAATGCGAGTCACTCTTCCACAGGGTGTAGTCCTTCAGGCACAGCCTGCTGCAGCCTGGGTCCCTCACAGGACCACAACTCCTACCAGAAACCTGTTCCAGTATGGAGTCCTCTCTCCACAGATTTGCAGGTCCTGCCTGGAGCCTGATCCAGCAGAGGTTTTCCAAGTGTTCACAGCCCTGTCTGGGAGACCTGCTCCAGTGTGCGTCTCTGCCCTGGCCTGCAGGTGGATCTTTGCATCCCCATGGACCTCCATGTGTTGCAGGGGGACAGCCTGTTTCACCATGGGCTGCATCACAGCCTGCAGGGAATCTCAGCTCCAGCCCCTGGAGCACCTCCTCCCCCTCCTTCTCTACTGACCTTACTGTCTCTAGAGTTGCTCCTCTCACATATTCTTACTCCTCTTTTCTCTGTCTGCAATTACATTTGTACAATAATTTTTTTTCCCTTCTTAGAGGGAAAGCTTCTGGCATCTTCTCACAGAGACCATCCTTGTAACCTCCCACTGCCAAAACTCAGCCACACAAACCCAACAAAACACTTCATGTGGAAAGAGACATGTAACATAACATCAAACAAGGCAATTTATCTGGTCAGTATTCTTGCTTACTTCAAACACTTGCATTTGTCTGAAAGGTTTTAAAATTATGCAAACCCAGCCATTGATGGTTTTGTTGGATTGGTCTTCTTTTCAGTTGAAATGATAAGACTGCTGGGTTCTGTGGCTGAGTGAGCGTGAAGGATGCTGTGCCACCAATACATGACAATGAAATGAATGTTGTAGACCCAGGAACTCTTATTCTTAGCGACCACTGTGTTGTTATGTTGCCCTGCTTAAGTCCTAAGTGTTCCCCGGTGTACAATGTGTCATGTCTGCTTCAGTGTTCTGCCACAAAAGGAATAATGAGTGGCCACAAAGGATCAGAAGAAAGGGAAGCAAGAGAACAGGATAATAACTTTGTGTCTTGATGTTTAAGAGCCATTGCCTCCCCATCCCCAGGTTTTTTTTGCTCAGAGGACTTCAGCAATGCCTATTTGTATTCCTGTATTACTCTTTTACTCTGCAGTGATATATCCAGTGCCAGCTGGGGTTTCAAACACAGAAAAAAACGCCTAAACTTAAGACTGTTAAGTGGAAACAAATCTCTGAACTTATGAGAATGACCACTGTGATTTTAGAAGTTATGTCTTCAATATAGCTATCTGTAACAGCAAAAATTATTATAATAATGAAGATAATAATTGTTGCAGGCATTCATGGATTATTATGGCTTCAGAAATACAGTTATTAAACTAATTTGCTGAACAGTCTTAGGGAAGGAACCCTATTCTACCAAACCCATCTCAATATTTTCATTACATGAGGACTACCAGCTGGCAACTCAGCCAATTTGAGAAAAATCAAATTTAAAAAACCACCTTGCAGTCCTGTTATTTGTTCACAGTTTTTAATTTTTGTTATTCTTTTGCAATTATCTTTTAATCACATTTCCCTTCATTAAGAAAAAGGTCTTACATGGCTGCGGTGAAGATCCACTGAAGTAATGGAAAAAAATTAAGTTCTACTTTTGAGATGTTTCATAAAACCAGTGCATACAAAAATCAGAATTAACCAGTGTCACTTATAATCAAGGAGTCTCACTGTAGAGCAATGGTGTGTTCATCATATACAAATCACCAAGATTATGTTAAATTAATACCAGTTCCTCTAACTTCCAGAAAACCTGCAATGTGTCATCTCTTATAGTCCATGACTCAGTATGGTTCATTTACAACTTTACTCAAATACCTTGAGAATCAAATATTTTAAGGATATTACAAACACAAGGATATGTCATTTTTAATCATATACCAAGACTTGTAAAACTAACTAAGACACGGGACATTTTCTTTGATAATTTGAATTTGTTTGGAAAATGGTAACTTCAAAAGCAGTTGTATACCTCACTAAACATAAAATTACTGCTAAATCTGTGGGGTGTGTTACACACTGGTATTCCCCTCATGGCACTTTAAAATGTATTCTTTTTAAACAGAAAAAAAGGCAAATGCCTGGTACTGTCAATACCCTAAATCATTTGACACTATTAGAAGGATTTGATATATTTAAAGATATGAGGAGTTGAAGATTTTATCTATTTAGGGATATGGAGCACAAACCTGAACTGAGACAGATTGTTTCTCCTGTTTGTTGGTTTTCCCATGGTTCTAAATTTGAAATGTTTCCTGTTCGTAGAGTTAAGTTGTAAGTTTGTAACTTCCAAGTAGTAAGCCTGCGGCATGTCATTTTGGGAACTTCTATTGTTGGTAATTCTACCTGACAGCTCCTGGGAATGAATGTTACAACTTCAACCATTTATGGGATGCATGACTGGCTGGGAGAGGCTAGGCGTGTCAAGTTGCGTGAAATCACCGGTGTCATCATGATGCCTTGTGAAGGCTGACCGAGAACAGAGGCTAGATGGGTTAAAGAATAAAGTAGGCATGTATTAGAAGGCCTCAATACACCTTGGGCAGCCCAGCCAGGGCTACACCCAAGATGAACCCAAAATGGTCACAAAATGGACAACCAGTCATGAGGTCTCTCATTTTTATAAGCTCTGGTCCATTAGCATATTGGAGTTAATTGTCCAATTATAGCTTTAGCCCATGAAGTCCCATCCTTCTTGTTTTTCTCTCTTCAGTCCACCATTGTTTATGCTCTTGGGCCTGAAACTTGGATCGGTTGTCCTTGGTCCCCAGCTAGGAAAGGAATTGTTTTGTCTAGCTACTCTCTGAAGAGAGCTTACCATTGCTTAATATGAAGCTTAGAACTACACACTAAAGCATTACAGAATCTGAAAAATATAGAAACTAAAAGCTAAGGCATCAATCATGCTGTCTTGTCATCCTCTCTGCAAGGCATCTGCAGAGGGATGACAAAGAACACTTTGCATTTTTTTAAAACAGCAAGGGGGAACTGTGACAGCTATAGCTGGTCTATAGCTGCCCAGATAATTTGGCACAGGGGGCACCAACTCAACCAGCCTGGCTCATCAGAGAGTGGAAGTAAACAAGCCCCCAGGTTCAGTACTGACAGGTCAGATTCTAGTTCAAACTGGGGACCTCAGCCAATCCCTCTGAACCACAAATGGAATGCATCCATATCATTGGCCACTGGAAATTTGAAGCCCCTATAAAAGGCAGCCAACAGTAAAATCCAGCTGTTGCTCCATGATCTTGTGTTCTTGTTACATTCCTGTCTCCATCATCAGTAACTAATATTAATGTAATTGAAATACCACAGGTCATTTTTGCAAGCTTAGTTTCATTTTCTTACCTCAAGATCTCACCTCAAAGTTTTGCCTCTTGTGTAAACTCTGGATCTAAGCTTCTTCTGCAGCCAACAGAGAAACACAGGTATGTCCAGGTGTTAACCCATTCTTCTGAAGAAAGGCATTTCTAAAGAGTGACCCTATCTCTAGTCCTTTGTCTGGACAAGTTCAAGAGAAAAGAATTTCAGCTTTCATGCTTAAATTGACAGAAGTCATCTATGTCTCTGCCTACACTGCAAATGCGATGGTGTCAGTCAGTATTTTAGTGACAGTTCAGGGGCATGGCTAAGATGCTCCCTGTGTGACTGAGTGTAAGCATCATGCTGCTGACAGAATGGTAATGTACACAGGCCTTTGAAGCGGTGCAGTTTAGGGTCCCATATCTACAAGAAGGAGACTAAACTACAAATACTGACAAATGCCATAGCCTCTGGAAACCTCTAATACTTTTAGGAAAGTCCTGAATTCCACCATTCATGCTGTGTTTGGCTGAGAATTAGTTTGTTTTTTCCCTACTATCTGGCACAGTGTTTGTTTTAGATTTAGTATGAGAATAATGTTGATAATATATTGATGTTTTAGTTGTTACTAAGTTGTGTTTACTCTAAATCAAGGACTTTTTGTCTTCCCAAGCTCTACCAGTTAGCAGGAGTACAAGAAGCTGGGGGATGCACATAGCCAGGACACCTGCCCCGAGCTTGCCAAGGGGATAATCCATACTACAGAATGTCATGTTTAGTATATAAACTATGGGTCCAGAAGCTGCTGATCACTGCTTGGGGTCAGGCTGGGCACTGGTCAGTGGGTGGTATGCATCTCTGTTGTGCATCACTTGTTCCTCTGGAGTTTTACTCCTATCTCTCCTTTTCTTTACTACTACTGCTACTAGTACTACCATAACATTTTATTTTAATCATTAAATTGTTCTGATCTCAATCCATGAGGTTTACTTTTTTGTTCAGATTCCCCTCCCAGCTGAGGAGAGAGGGACTGAGTGAACAACTGTGTGGAACTTGCTGACTGGGGTTAAACCTTGGCACACGACAAGAACACCAGATGATCGAACCTGTTAAGAGTTGCACAATTCAACCACGTGGACACAATGAGAAAACATGGGCTTTATGTAAGTAAATTTTCATCATCCAGAGAAAAACTTAGTTCTGTAGCCCACCAGAGCTCCTGCTCTGTAAATCCACTATGTCAATACTGGCAGCCTCGGGGTTTTCATAACTAACTTTGTCATCAGAACTGGACTGGGCAAAAGTCCACATTCCCTCACTTCCCATCTTCATCTGTGCCTTCTGTGCTCCCTCTGCAGTACCCAAAACAGAGCTCTAATGGAACCCAGCTTCCCCACCCCTGGGAGATGTAGGATTTCACTGCATAGCCATTAAGCAGCTGCTTGTCCTCTTGCAGAGTGGAATTAAATATCTTTCACCATTCTTGTACCTTCAATCCCACATGTAGCTGGTAATAGGGAGAAAATCCAAAACATAACCATAGAATGCAGCTGAATGCTAGTGATATCAAACAAATCCATGTAAATGACCTTTGCAAATGTGTAAAAAATTTAGTTATGAAAAATTAAATTGAAGTTTTACCAGAGCCACTTAGCTTTTCGATTTTATACTTTATATTACTTGTCATAAGGTTTGAAAAAGCTAAATGACTTCAGCCTTTGCAATTTAAAATGAGCATTGATTTTTTTTCTCTTCTGTGTTTTGAGAAGAGACAAAACCAATGCTAATGGTTTTATCCAGGAGGTGGTAATGGCACAGTTGAAAAGCAAACTCTTCTCAGATTGCATTGCAAAACGGTGTTGTTCCTTTTTTGAAAACAAAGCAGAGGAGATATTATTATAGTTTCACCTCCACCTGTTGCTGTATTACTCATGGACAAGTTAGAAACTTCTGTCAATATCTCTTCTAGTCCTTCAAGTGGTTTTGTCTTGCATGTGTGCTTTGAAGTTCCTATTGCTTGTGGGGAATGTCTATACTTGATGGTTTAGACATGTCTTAACATAGAGATGACCTGATTACAAGTCAGCTCTCTTCCAGCTACCTTTCAAAGGGATTGCTACCAGCCACATTTAACCCCACTGAGCTGAGATTAACTAGCAAACCTAAACTTCAAGCTGTATCTTTGCATCTATTTCCTTGACTACCCATTCCAGTGAAAACAGTAAGCTGTTTTTTCTTTTCTCTAAAGGAAGAAGATTTAGATATTAGGTACAGCATATCTGTCTCAGCTCCCCCAATAAATTTTGAAATGTTGGTCAATTTTAATAAAATTTACTTAGTGGAATATGTCTCAACATACTACATTTCTGTGCCTCCTGTGAAGGAAAGGCAGTTGAGCAGTAGGGAGGAAAAGGCTCAAAAATGAGTCCAGCTCTCCTTAGGGATTGGCATACAGCAGCTTGGTCTCAAGAAGCCTTCAAAAAATAGTTCACTTGTCATTTCTTACCTCTGGTACTCCTACCTCTCCCAGTATCTGAGCCATTCACAGTTCAGCTCATGATAGGAAAATGATACTGCTACTGATTTAGCAGATGGGAAATTGAGGCACAATATGATTAAAATTCAGACTTTCACAGGCATTTATGCATGTCTCAATTGAAATCTGATGGCTTGGATTTACAGTAATTTGCCCAAAGTCATACAAGAAGCATGCAATAGGCCTTGAAATTATATCCAAGCTTGCACTTTTCTCTTTGGACCATTCTTCCTAAATGGGATGTAGTAATTTCAGAATTGCACCTTCCCAGCCTCCTTTTTGTGGGGGATACCAGTCTACTGTGAATAAACAAATCCTTCGGTCCTCACAGCATGAACATCAAAGCTAGCTACTCTTCTAGATCTGCCTCTCAGGTGCACTGAGAGTGCAGATGCTGTACATGTCTCCCCTTCAGAACTGTGGGATGACATAGCACAAAGGCCACCTGAGCACAGAGCTCCTTCCAAGTGTAGCAGAAATTTTACTGTTAAAGGGAGAATACTATCTAAAAGGAAGGCATGCCTAATTAGCTAAAGAATTTTTCAACACAGCAGTGAACTACTGATCCTTAGAAAAAGAAAAATGTCTTGAACTTTGTTTTATTCCACCTGGTCTTATCCCACTCTGATTTGGTTAATTACCTGTAGATAACTTCTTCGGGATTTCCACATTTCATCTTTTTCAGATAGTATTGCTTAGCTCTGTAGCTTCAAGTATCTTTTATTTAGGATCACCAAATACAAATAAGAATGCTCTGACCTACAAAAATAAAGAAGATAATGAAAATTTTTAGAAAAATTACTATGAAGAATGAATACCAGTTCCTGATGCCCCATGGAGTTCAGCGTTTGATGACAGATCTATTTCCAGTCTATTACACTAAGAACTTCACAGTTTTGAGAACTCTGGAGAAAGTTAGATTAACAACTCACCCACCCTACATCCAGTGCTATTTCTACAAAAATCAGAATTTCTTATTTCAAGCACTTATTTTTCCAGATGACAGAGTCCACAGCACAAGTAAGGCACATTCTGGAACAAGCTGATATATCTGTTCTGGTATAAAGATGCATACATGCTCACCTTAGCTAACACTTACTAAATAGAACAGAAGATATCTGAAGATTTTGATTTCCTCTCTGAAAATTTTAGGCACTAAATTAAAATTTCAGGAAGTAGATCACTGCCTTACAAAATATGGAGCTTGAGAATATACTTAGCATAGGAATAAAATAACAACCCAATTGAAGACTGAGTTACAAGTGTGTGATAGAAATTGTTACTAATGGAGGAACACAAAATAAAATGTACGTAATATTATGATTAAAATTATGGGGATTAAAATTATGGGCATGCTGTCTTGAAATACCTAGCTCCAGCTGGCTGACAAGTTTAACTGCTGAGAGCTGTTCAGTCACCAGTAACAGTGAACACTTGTTCCCACTATGCTGTCCTAAAAAAAAGTGCTGAGTAGAAGTGGATAAGTAGTTTTTTCCATCAACACAACATTGATAAATATCAGTAGAAAAACCACAAGAGAAACAACATTTTCATTTCAAGTTTGAAAAAACAAATGCAGTAGAAAAATTTGAGGGCTGTGTTTTCAAGAAGATTCAAAACTAGCTACTAGCAGCTCAGAAAAGGGCACTATCTTCTCTGTGTCCTGAAAAACTTGCAGACTGGGCAGCGTTCATCTTTCTAATCATTTGTGAAATTCTGGGCTGACATAACAAAATCTACCCAAAGATCTTAAGAGTGCAGATTAACAGTGTATTGTCACAGCATTGTACTTAGTGAATACAAGTTATAAAATAGATGAAGGGAAAAAAGCATCCCCTAAGGTCCCAAACTTAGTGAATATTCCTGCCTTACTTAACATCCTCTGGGCACTAAAAAAAAAAAAAATACTAATTACTGCTCATAGTGCCCATGAGGCAGCATTAAGCTGCATATAGCATTTGCAGTAAAAACCCATGGCCACACAAAATTCTTCTTGCTTGATTTTTCACTTTGAACTCGAAACAATCCAAATACATGGACATTTTGAATGAATCTAAATCTTTATGATATATCAAAGCACATGAAACTAATGGTGTTATGTGAAACCATGTGGAAATGTGTAGGGTTTATTGAGTTTTGCTTTGTGTAAATCCCAGTACTAGAAGAGAGTTAGGAGAGGAGTGTACTGTATTTATCAGATATTAACCAGAAGAGGATGCTATCAGAAGCTATTGTGAAATGTGAGCTTCATACTAGTTTAGTTAAAATGGTTAAGACCCTCAAATAATGAAGAATTACTACAGGTTATTAAGAATTAAGAACAAACCAAAAATATTCTTATTACCTCTGCTGAGAGATTGCATGCACACACATGTTGGTGGCAGATGTGTGGAATGTCTTTGGCTTCTTTCTGGCCCTTTCTGATTCTAATTAATGAAGGGGCTCGTGGATTATGAAGTGTTTCATATAAATGCTTCGTAAGAGAGGTTTATAAATCTCAGCAGAGAAGTCACTCCAACTAATATCTTTCTTTAGCAGCCCATATTTCTTCAGAACAAAGCCTAAAAGTGGAAGAAAAATGTTATCTTTAAGTCCTGTTTCACCACGGGGAAATGATCCTTTCTGGTTTGCAGTGAAATTTTACTTCTTTCCGGGAAAGGTGAAAGTAATACAGACCCACAGATCCCCTCACCCAAGGTTCTGTTCTACCAAATGGTTGGTTGGACCTGGGTTCCATGAGCCATCCTCCTTTTTCTCAGGCTGTGCAAAATGTAGGAAGTGGCCGGGGATGTAACCTGCTCTTCTCTCAGCTGGTGAATCGTGATGCAGGTGTAGGACAGATTGAAATAAATCTAAGGAACCTTCACAATAATAGTGTCTGCCTTGCTGACAACAGGCACCAGCTGGTGAGGCAACAGGGTGTGTGGCCAGGGAAAAGGCCAGTGGGACACAGCTGGCCACTCTTCCCCAGTCCCCACCTCCCAGGACAACGAAGACAACTGGGGGACTGGAGCATCTCTCTTATGAAGAAAGGCTGGAGGAGCGGGGCCTGTTCAGCCTAAAGAAGAGATGACTGAGAGGGGACCTCATCAACGTCCATTAGTATCTGGAGGGAGGGCATCACAGGAGGAAGCCAGGCTTTTTTGGTGGTGCCAAGCAATAGGACAAGAGACAACGGGCAGAAACTGATGCACAGGAAGTTCCACCTGAACATGAGAAAGACCTTCTTTACTGTGTGGTGACCACACACTGGAACAGGTAGCCTGGAGAGGCTGGAGTACCCCTCACCGGAGATATCCCAGAACTGCCTGGATGCAATCCTGTGCTTGTGCTCTAGGATGACCCTGCCTGAGCAGGGAGGCTGGACCAGATGTCATACTGCGGTCCCTTTCAACCTGACCCATTTGTGATTCTGTGAGACCGAGGCCGCAGGGAAGAGCTGCGCCTGGTCAGAGGCCTCGCTACACGATCGGCAGCAGCGGCGGCGGCAGCAGCAGCAGCAGCCCTCCGGCAGGGACAGCCCGCGGCCCCGGGCGGGGGGGGCGGGCCCGGCGCCCCCCGGCCCGGCCGCTCCATAAAGGAGGCGGGCAGGGCCGGCCCGGCGGGAGGGCGCGCGCTGAGGGAAGAGCCGATGTGAGTGGCGGGGAGGCGGCGCGGAGGGAGGGCAGCCCGGCTGCGGGAAGCGGGGCTCCGCGCTGGGACTGGTTCCTTCGCAGCCATTTTCCGTCCAACCAAACAGCCGATTTGCGGAGGGAGCCAACCAGGGCCGCACTGGAGGTTTGTGCCTGGCTCCGGCCAATGATTGGTAACCGGTTCCACTGCAGGCTCGAATGAAATGTCCGTCTCCCTCCCCGGGCCCCGGCACTGCCGCCGCGCCGCCGCCGCGGGCACCAGGAAGTGCGGGGCTGCCGCCCCGGGTCCCGCACCGGCCGCGCGTCGCTTTGTGCGGCCGGAGCCGCGGGGGCCGCGCGGCCCGGGGGCCGAGCGGGGTGGGCGGGTGGGGAGCGGAGCGGGCGGGCGGGCAGGCAAGGAGGCGGCAGCGAGGGGGGTGTTGGCAGGGGCGGCGGGGCGGGTGCCCCCGCCGCTGTCCCGCTCTCTCCGCGGGGCCCTCCCCGCTCCGGCTCCATTTTGTGGCCTAGGCAGGGGTGGGGGCAGCAGGCGGAGCTGCCCCGCGGCCGGCCGGCACCCCTCGCCCCGGCTGAGAAGCGGCGGGCACTCGCACGGCCTCCCGCCAGCGCTCCGTCTCCGCGCCGGCCGCGCTCGCCGCGTCCCGGCGCCGCGGCTTTGTGGCGGCCGCGCCGGGCGGAGGAGGCTCCGCGCTCTTTTGTGTCCGCCCGGCCGAGCCCCCTCCCCTCGCCGCGGGAGCGAGCGGCCGGGACCCCCACCACGCCCACGGGCCCTGGCCGGGCCGGAGCCGGGTAGCCGCGCCGCGCGGCCCGGTCTCTCCTCCCATCCTCCCCACGCGGTTGTCGGGACCGAAATTTCCTGGAAGGTTTGGCGGTATTTTGCAGGGACGAGGAGCGCAGGGCGAGTCCCCGGGATGCGGTACCAGCACCCGGCTGGCCGTGCGGGCGGGAGTGCGAGGCCTTGGTGGCTGCACGGGGGCCAGGCAGAGCGGCCGGCCGGCCCCGGGCAGGTGCGGGCCGCGCGGGAATCACAGCCAGGGTGACCAACAATAAAGTTGCTGATTAACTGAGGACTCGTCGTCTTGTGCCATTTCTAAACAAGGGGTCACGATAGACGAGTTAACCTCTGGAACAGATGTGAGCTGGGTGCCGGGAGGGCTCGGAGGCTGTTGGTGTAAGTAGGAAGGTGTCCCCTGCCCCAGCCGGCTGCGTTTGCATCATTGAAGGACGTGAAATCGGGAAATGGGATCGATCGGCTCGCAGTGGCACAGAGGCAGCTGGGAGGCATCAGCACTTGTCCTGTGACACACATGACAGATGGGAGAGAGACAGGACCCTGCCATTATCGATGTCTACACAACTTTTCGGTGTGTGGCAGGTGTTCTTGGGCAGGCCTCTGTGTGCTAGCCACTGTTCTGCCTCCAGAAATTACGTCGTTGGTGATCCTGAAGAATACTGTTGAGGTTATTCACAAGCAATACTATTGCAAAACCACAAAAAAAAAAATCATGTATTCTAGCAACCTTTCTGTGCCTATGTTATATATTCTGCAGTACAACAGCAGTAGAAAATCAACTTCTAGCTTTATCAATTTCTTTGAGGTTTAACCAAAAAGATTTTGTTCTGAAAAGAGCTGTCAGGTAGAAGCTACCTAATGTGCTTGGGTTGCTTTTGGGATGGCAAGATTACTGATAACAATTATCTGAACATATTTAGGCAATGAGGAGCACAGAAATCTGGATTTCAGCCCATTCATTGACTCTGTTACATGTAGTAACCTTTCCTTGGCATCTTGGTACATGGCAGTTATTTTCAATTAAAAAATTCAGCTTTCTCAAACGAAGCTCTGGCAAAATGGTCAGAAAAAGGAAGATAGCAGGCACCAGTTTGGGCAGTATTCAGAGACTGGCTTTAATTGGCTTGCAGGAATGGAGAAATGTTGTCTATATAGAATCATTAGCATACTGTTCCTAAACAATAAGCTAGTGGTTGCTTTCTTTTTTTCTTTGCTTATGTGGCCTGTGGTGTGACAGCTACAATGTAAAGGCAAGATCCATCTACAGTTCTTTAGGACACCCGAGATGGATCAGTCTGAACTGTTCTGAGGCCTCTGTGAGTTGCTTTTCTGCTGTGCATTGAGCGGGTGGTTGTACTTGGTCTTGGCTGCTGGCATTTACAGCTATGGCATTATACTGGGAGAAGTTAGGAGCCCTGGGTGTTACTCTTTAGACTTCAGGATTTGACAGTCACAGCAGTTCAAAGCTTAACTCTTTATTTGTGGTAATAATTACATGAAGGGAGGTAATGTTCAGAAATTGAATGAAAAAGAATGTTTAAGATAATGTCAAGATATGAAACATTAAACCCTGAAACTTTTAAAGTCTGATACCTTGTTTTGTCAACATTTAAAAAAGGGTTTGCAAGGTTCTTCCTTTAGTGCTTTCAAATATAAATCTAATGTTGCTCCACCTTTAAAATTTTGCTTAGAAAGAAACTAGACTTAGGTGCTGAGTTTTGCAGTAGTGTTTTGAAGAAACTTAGTATTTGGAAACTTATGTTTTAGTGGCAGGGTGCTTGTAAAAAGAGCAAAACATGACTATATATGTGCATACTACATAATATGGGTAAATAACATTGGTAGAATAAAAGCAAGTGTCAGCAAATTCAACAGTTTTGGCCAAAAATAGTCTGTTCTGAAGCTAGTTCAGTCTGGCCTGAACTAGTTTCCTAAAACTCTTACTTGCCCTGTTGCTTGAGAGAAAAAAAGCTGCTTGGCATACTTGAGCTACTACCGCAACAATGGAAAAATAACCTACTTAAAAATGTTATCAAATGTCTAAAAGGAAAAAGACAGGATTTATGGATTGGTGCTTTAATAAACAAATAAGCTTAGTTTTTTACCAAAAATGCTGGTAAAGTATCAAAAACTTACTATTGAAAGGTAATATGGGGATTTCAGTCAGGTTGCTGAAGGAACACACTGTGATGGTGCAGTGTGTTCAGGACTGCTTTCTTCTTCCAGCTTCTGCAAAAGAAACTAAGCTGCCTCCATTCCTCTGCTCATCTTTTTTATTTTCCCCTCCAGCTTCTCTCTTCTACTGCCAAAAAAAGAGAAAGCGTGGAAACTCGATTTCTCCTGCTTGCTCTGACCCACTCCTTGATGTGAAAATGCATGAGGTTTTAGTCTGGCCATATATATTGGAAGTAGCAGTGCTTGTGGATGTTAGCCAGCCTGGGAAGGAGCCACCAGCTGCTGTAGCAGAGCTGGATCCACGTGGAGGGGGCCTGTGGTCAGTGGCATTGGGGCTTGTAAGATAAGACATAAAGCTGATAGGCTGTTACATGGAGTGGAAAGGTGTAAAGGTGGCAATGCCCTCTTTGGATTTCATAAGGGAAAGTTTCCTCCCTGTGGGCCAGCAGAAGGATTCTGGTACAGCCCAGATGCTAATGAGCCTTGGTGACGCTGTCTGGTCCTCTCAGCGTCAGTCTGCTTTTCCCAGTGTTATTCTGCTGTGGGGGAAAACACTGAATGTAAGGGATTAGAGAAGCCCAAGATGGAGAGAGAGTGCAGCATCTGGTTTTGTTCTAGCTGTGTGCTAAGGGGTTTAGTGTTGTATTTTTGTGTATCTGCTGGAATAATGTCCTGTGAATGCATTCACTGGTTGGTATTTCTTATGAACCTGAAGATGAGAATTCAGTGGGAAATGAGGATCCCCAGAAGGCACTTAAAAATAAAAGGAAATTGAAAGTGTATTTTCAATTGAAAAGTCTTTCTGCTTAACAGGAGAGGGTGCAGAAAGCTCAAATAAAATTTTATGTCTCTGCTGTTACGTACTGATTCACAGCTTTACATCTCTTGTGACAAGGTATGGCAAAATTAATGATGTGGTTACTACCTACAGATTTAGTTATTATTTCTGTCCTGCTCTTTGGCCGACGTGACTGCATGGAATGTGAACCAAGTCCTTCAGTTCATTGCATATCATTTTCTACTGCCCCTTTTATAGGGCAGCAGTTTTGGGAGACAGAGTGAATAAATACCACATGAAACACTTAAATCACAAGAGGCCTTTGGTTTCCCTTCAAAAGGGCAGTTTGTAAATCATTGCCAGATAACTTCCTTGTTCTGAAAACAAAAATCTTGTTTCTTCAAAATTTTTTTTCTTTGTTTTTCCTTTTGTACTGATCTAAGCTTTAGTCCCTTCTTCTCGGTGTTAGCAGGCTTGGGCTTTTATTCTTTAGTTATCATTTAGCTGAGCCTCTGATACTGACTGTGCTCTTAAGAGAGCTTATAAGATTAAACAGGATGGAAGATTTACTTTGAGATGCTGATGTTTTATTAGTTTAGTATAGGCATAGGAATAGTGGGCAGGTGACAGGCAAATTTTTTAAGCATCCTCCAGAATAATTATACCAAATGTCAGTGTAAACCTGTGTGTTCATTCATGTGCATCTTATTACTGAACCTTCTTTGATGCCCTTGAAATGTTTATCTTTTAATATATTTCTTGGGTTAATTTCCATGCATCAAGTAGTTTGTATATCCCTAGTAATAGTCTTATTTTTATAAGAGATGGAAAAAGCAAACAGAAAACCACTATCAGAAAGCGTTGTGCTGCTGCTCTGTATTCAAATTTTTCTTTTGCAGTGTAGTGCTGAATGTTTATGTTGTGTACTTGTTTACTCTCCCTGGTTGCTAATAAAATCAGATAGTGGCATGGTCATTTTAGAGACTGACATGTCACTTCTGATATGCTTAGCTCTCAGTCTTGATTCAGTCTGTGTGTTTGCATGGAGGAGCTTCAGTGTCTCCTAGCCCTGGAGGCTGAGGGTAATGTACAACCTGTAGTAATTGCTTACTGCAGGTGTGCACAGCACTTGCTGCTGGAAGACTGAGGTGTTGGAAGCCCTCCCTTGTGCAATTTGGCAGCCACACAGAGGTAGGAGATGCTCTTGTGTTAAAAGGCATTGCAATGTTAGCATGCTGAAACTGCCATGCAAATGTGAGGTATAATCTGCCAATGGCTACTTCTCTTTAAAGCAAGTTGTAATAGCTGGACGGTCTAAAAGCAAAATCTGAAAGGAGCATTCTTGCCCACCTGAACCTTTTAGGATTAGATCTCCCAGGATTTTGCCTGTTTTAGCATCTACTTCCATCTAAACTAGTAGGTCTTCCTACTAAATGGGCCAATATAAGAATTGTTGGCCTTTTATTCTCTCCCAGTGACTGCAGTTAGTGTAGGCAAGGTATTGTTTCTATGCTATATTGGACTGTTGCATTTCCAGAGCAACTTCAGGGACACAGAATTTAGTTTGTGTCATGGTTTTGGAGGAGTTTTATTGGTTGTTTGGGGTTTTTGTTTGTTTGTTTAAAGGAGGGGGATTAATTAGCAACAGTGTAGTGAGAAGAGTGTTTTCTGATTTTCTGAACATTGGTGTATGTGTTACAGAATTTATGGTGAGCTTGACAGTTGTATAATGTGGTGATTGACTAGAGTTTTGAACATCTGAGATTAAAACTGTAATGTGTGAGCATGTAACTGTTATGAGATGACTGGGATAGCTGTGGCCACATTTTCCTGCAAGGTCATGTTTGTCATCCGTCGGGCTCAAAGAAATACTAGTAGGGTGACTTGGATTGCATATTAATTACAGTTGCTATATTCAGATGCCTGGATCTAGATTTGAATTGAAGGACAACTCTGGCTGAAGTTCTTCCATCAACTTACTTGGATTGAAGTAGTGTGCTGAGATCCACTCCCTCGCTCACAGTGTGGTCAGCTGGGCTGTGGAGGAGGCTCATGGGGCAGCTGGGCCAGCTCTGTCTGTGGTGGCCTTCAAGATGTGGCTGGAGAAAGTCCTGAGTGCTCTGCACTCAACTTGGAGCTGACCCTGCTTTTAGCAGGTGTTTGAGTAGAGACCTCCCATGGCCACTTCCAATGTGAATTATCCTGTGGGCCTGGATCAGGACCTGGTTATGCTGAGCATTATGCAGAAAGGTGTTAGCCTTATCCCTCATCTCCTGTCCCAAAGTTGTCCTGGAAGCTAAAAATCTTTCTTCAAGTGATACCCACAGAAGTAATTTCAATCTAATTTAAGATGTCAGTGGCTCTTTTCTTTATCTGAGTCAGATCTATCTTTTTCTGTTGCAAGCCTTTTCCTATCAATTTTGCTAATCACTGTTTTAGATTCACAGTGCTGATAAACGTCCACACAAATTCCCACTAATGGTGAAATAATACATCCTGTAAGTAGCTCTGGAAATGTGCACACAGAAAATAATAGAAGCAAAGGTATTACCTTGAGGATGCATTAGTCTAATATGATCAAAATGTCTGTAGATGCAGCAGAAGTTTGAAAGAGATTCAATCAGGAATTGTCTTTTGAAGGCAAGCTGAGCTAATGAAAGCAAGGTGATTTCTTAGTGTTGCTGGGTCTTGGCAATAAAGATTCAGATGGAGTAGCCTGCAGGAGAGGTGAGCAGAAACCAGTTCATTATCACATCATGGCAGAAATTTGAATAGTATTGCAACCCTGGAGGAGGGAAATAATTTAGAAGAAATGTTTCACAGAAGACTGAAAAAGACAGAAAGAAAGATCAAGGCATTTAAAATACCTTGTACTGGGGCTGAGTAAAGATTGAGATCCTGAATTAAATTCTAGTAGGGATCAGGGAGCTGAAACTGAGAAGATGACTACCAGAAAGCTCTAAGTTAATTTTGGAGGTAGCTTTTGGGATTTACCAGACTTCAATTTTAGTTGTTTCAAAGTGCAGAAGTAAGAGAGAGAGGCACAATTCTCTTAATGATATGTGATGTCAGTTGGTGATCTTGACATGCAGAATTGTGATATCCTTGCATTGTCATTATAGTAAGCTGAGTAAGCAAACTGCAGACCTTTGGGAGGTTGAAAAGCAAAGTTACATCTCCCAACAAAGAGACTGCAAAATGTGAACAAAGTAAATTTATGTGAAGGTTGGCACATAGAAGGTTAAAGCCTAAATGCTGCCCTTCCTTTGGGTAGAGCTGCTGTGTAAGAAGTGAAGCTAGTTTACAGAAGCCAAGCAAAAGGGACCTGAAGTTCTTTATAAAAGCGTGTGTGGTGTTCTGTACAATGAAGAAGAGCTGGAAAAGTCTGTTTCTCTTGAGCAGCTCCTTAGGCTCTGTCCAGCTGTTGTTGGAATGTGAGCAGCTCTCGCATTATTTGTGCGTCTGCAGCCAAGGGTAACGCCGGACATTGCTTGAAGGTTTCAAAGTGAGCTCAGCCCTGTGGCCACAAGCAAAGTGCAGATTAGTGGGAGGTTAAATGCTCGTATTTCTGGGTAGGTGTAAAAATAGCACAATATTGCTTTCCCTTCTTCATGGGTGTGCAAAAGTGTGAGCTCTGTGGTCTCACTGGCAACAGCCATGTGATCCTTCAAAGACACCAAGGTACCCACACACTTTGGGTGTGGGCTCAGTGAGTGAAGTCAGCTGGGCTCTGCCTCTCCAGGGGCTGTGTGTGTGGCTTGTCAGTAAGAAGGAGGGAAGCAGAGGCTCTTTTGGCATCCCTTTTTCTCCTGGCATTTAAGTTACCTATTAAACTGTGACTGCCCCCATCTCTAAACCCTCATGACAAAGTCTTCTGGTTGGCCACCACATCAGAAGCTTGAGAGAAGAGCACCTAAGGATGCCCAGAGAGTGAGGCAGGGCAGGGCCAGGGAATGCTAAAACATGACTCAGAAGGCATATAGGAGTAACTGGTGTCTTAGGGAGGATGAGGATGCAGAGCTGGTCCCACGGTCTGGCTAGAAGTTTGTCAGTGGCTTGACAAACCAACTTGGAGGGTAAAGGCGAGTGAAGGATGCACTCTGTGTAGTAATTAGTAGGCAAAGCATTCAGTGAATGGGGGGGCTGGTGTAGGTTTTGAGGGTTGTTCAGAGACACCTTGCATGTTCTGGTCAGACTTTCATGGAAGCTATATTATACATAAACCAAATTATTCCGTGCATGGCCTGTGCCTCTGGCTGAGTTGTTTGGAAAGCCTCACAAAACACTTGAACTATTTCCACTGTCAGTAAAGCTCATTAATGACAGTGGGGATGCTGTTATCCAATAGCAAAATATTTATGCCTTGTATAAATTGATCTCATGTGCTGGGTTTGAGTAATAGCTACACTTAGTGATGTAACAATCACACCTGAAAGGTTTCCTTCTTCTGGTTGTAGATGGATGGCGACAACTCCACAACAGATGCTTCTCAGCTAGGAATTGCTGGAGATTACATTGGTGGCAGTCACTATGTCATACAGCCTCATGATGGTAAGAAGTGAGAGAGTAAATGCTACTATTTCTCTGCATATATGTGTATACCTATATTTTATTCCAGTTTTTGTATCATTCTTTATCTTTTCTCAGGCTAAGAATTTTCCATTGTTTTCATAATGCCTCACCATATAAAGTATTTTTTTCTGCAGTCTGAAGAGGGGAGGTTGGATTTTTTTATGTTGGCGCAGAAACCTTGAGGGGATGACCAAAAAAATTGATGTTCTAGGAAGCAGTTTGTATTTTGACATGGCATTAATAATGGTTGTTGATCAGCAGCCATGTAAAATTCTGTGCATAATGTGATAAAACGCTATCTTTATAAAGGCACCCTGATGTTGCATCTGTTTTTAAAATTATTTCTATGATGTTAACACACTGTGTTTTCAAAGGTCTTCATCCTTCAGTGTAGGATTTTAAACTGAATTATTGCCTGCTGTCTATCCTATGTAATTTCTGTTAACTTTTCTTCATTTCATTAGACACAGAAGACAGCATGAATGATCATGAAGATACAAATGGCTCAAAAGAGAGTTTCAGAGAACAAGATATATATCTTCCAATTGCAAATGTGGCAAGGATAATGAAAAATGCCATACCCCAAACAGGAAAGGTAATACTGTTGTCTGGTAAAGTGTGTTAATGAGTTTTATTCCTTCCTCTCAGTGAAGCTGATCTGATTAGAACAACATATTTTTCCAAATGATGCTGGTTTATTGAAGAAAAATGTTATAAAAGGAAAAGAGAAAAAGCCCTAGGAACAGGATGTGATTGAGACTAAGTCCATTTTTCTTAGATTTCTGAAAGCGTTTAGTAATTGCTCTAGTTAGAGTGTCCAGAACTGTTCTCCATAGGGCTTTCAAAAGCTTTATTTTTCTAGGATGTGTTCTCTGAAATTGTTGTAAAGGATCAGACTTGATGACAATCACTAAGAATATTTTCTCTGCAGTTCTCTTGAGAGATTTAGTCTGCTTTCTTTGAGGTGCATACAATTTGGAATAAGTGAATAATTTTGTCTGAAACAGAAATCCAGTGCTCATCCTGAAGGAAAGAGGATGGTTAGCCTTGCATCACCCGAATATTCACATACCCAAATGCCAAAGTGACCTAAGAAGTCTGCTTTATATCGTGGAGCAGATAAGGCCAGATATTGAAAGCCGTATTTATTTCTTACTTCTAAGAATAGACTTTTTAATCCATTCTGCTGAGCTGATGGTTGTATAAGTACTTCTTCATCCTACTGGTATATCTTAAACCTTTGCAGTGCTTCTATGATTTGCTGTTTCTCTATTGTATTCCAATACAATTCCAGCCACAGTAATGTTTCCTCCAGCTAAAACTGATTTCTCTTTTTGGATATCACTCTAAATAGAAGGAAGATGTAATTACTTGCATCTGCTTGTATTTTCACTGTTCAGGACTTGCTGGAGATCTGGATGTTACATTTATAACTTTGCTGTGAAAAACTCTACCCTAGTCCATATTGTCATAAATTTTTAGTGATCAGGATGAGATTTTTCTTGAGAATTTAGCATATGGGATGTAGAACTATCTTGAAAAGTCAGGATGTTTTTTTGTAAAACACAGCAAGGGAAGCTGCTGACTGATGACTTCTGAAAATCTCACCCTATGTGTCTGAAAATATCAGAGGAGCTAGTGAAGACTCTGCACACACTTACTGCTTCAATTTTTTAGGTTCTTTTCATGTGAAGAATAGCAATCTTAATTATTATAATCTTCTTGTTGACTCCTGTCAGCTTCCAAGTTAATCATGAGTAATACTTAAGTCGAGTAAATTACTTTTGTCTGGCTGAAAACTGTAAACAAATTTACTTACTTCATTCTTGCCAGGGACATATGTTGCTTCATTTGAATTCTCATTTGGTAAATTTATACTGGAATACTAAAGCATTAGAAAGGCTTGCTGCTAGGTGTATATTCTAGTCCTTGAATCTAGCCAGGATAAAAATACTTGTAATTGCTGAATTTGTGGGAATATACTGTAGTGGGGTTGGAGTTACCAGCTCTCTTAAAAGAAGAGGAAGTGGGCTGTGACAATGTAATGAGCAGGTTTGAAGAGCCATAGGTAAGCGAAAAAAGAAACATCTGTGTGTAAAAAAGCTTGTATAGAATTTAGGACTTCAGGTGATCCTGGCAGTTGGCTGTGCTGCTTGAAATAGTTAAACATGGGTAAAATCACATTTCAGCTGGTCTTACATAGAGCAGTGAGGACATCCAGTGGTTTGCTGTGCAGGTGTTTCTTAAATGAGTATTGTCATTGTGTTTTGGAATGTTTCCTCAATTATCTGGTGTATTCTTTGTGGGGTTTGTGGTGGTTTATTTTAAGTCTTGTGTCTTCATTAATGATTTTATGATACCTTTTTCCTTACTAGATTGCTAAGGATGCAAAGGAATGTGTACAAGAATGTGTAAGTGAATTCATCAGTTTTATAACATCAGAAGCAAGTGAGAGGTGTCACCAAGAGAAAAGAAAGACCATCAATGGAGAGGATATTCTTTTTGCCATGTCTACCTTGGGGTTTGATAGCTATGTTGAACCTTTGAAATTATACCTCCAAAAATTCAGAGAGGTTGGTATATATGGGTATTTGCTCATTTATTTAACCTGGTTCTGTTTATCCTTAGCTCTCTGCTGTTGTAACTGTATAATGGCTAACTTGTCCAGTATCTCACAGCTCTTGGTCAGGGAGTAATGTAATGTTTAAAAGCATTCTAGAGGATATCAAGAGAAGGAGGAAGTAAGCATTTTGATTAGACTTGCTGATTCAGAGTAGTTAAAGCTTTCAACTGAATAAATTATCTAATATGTTAGTGGTAGTAAATTGCTCTGCTCTTTAAAGGTGCCTATTAAGAATGTTTAATTAGATTTTTGGGTTCAGTCAGTATGTACTGACTGCATCCTTTGAGGTACTGGCCTAATGGCTATTGTTTGTCTGGACTTCAGGTCTGCAAAAGAAAAAAACTGTTTTTCTCTTGTTGGAATAATGATTCACATGGAAAACTATCTGCTTCAATGGGGTTTTTTAAATTATTTTTTTAGCCTGTCCCTCAGTTTGCTTTTGATACATAGTACAGCTAGGTATGTGATCCAAACAGTTGATTTAATTTATCCCTTCTCTAGCAGAAAGTGACTTTCTTCCTTTCAGCAATTTAGACAATTTCAAAAAAGGAAGTTGCTTTTGCTTGGTTTTTTTGTTTTGGGCTGCCTCCCCCTGTCTAAATTGGCAGAACAGTAGATAAGGATGCTCTTCTGAGTTTCTTTGTTTTGTAAATCCAAGATTTCTTCAGGTCAGACTTGCTAACAATATTTTTTTTTGCTGACATCACTTGAAGCTTCCCCTTCCCAGAAAGTCATTTGCTGGATAACTGAGTAACAGGAGGTGTAATATAAAGTTGGAGTAGTGCTGTGTGCTGTCTTTTTCCAGTTTTCTATAGCAGTTGCACATGCTCTGACAGTGCTGTATGTGCTTTTGAAAAGATAAGTATTGCCTGACTACCAAATAAGTCTCAAGTGGGTCTGTGCTACTTTCATTCTTAATTGACCATTTTTGCAGATTATAGATGCTGTGGTAGCAGAGTAGTTGGATTGGGTTTTAATTGCA
Organism: Chloebia gouldiae; assembly: GCA_003676055.1. Taxonomy (NCBI): domain Eukaryota; kingdom Metazoa; phylum Chordata; class Aves; order Passeriformes; family Passeridae; genus Chloebia; species Chloebia gouldiae. The sequence goes on from QUSF01000028.1 coordinate 6,762,117, forward strand.
TGGATGGGTTAAGTAGCTTTGCTCATCAGTTTTAAATCTCCATTCCAGCAAGGGTGTCTTCAGGTGAAGTACTTCAGTTTTGTAACTGAGTATTTTATCTGCAGGAAGCAGTTGCAGAGAATCTTTTTTTATGCCCACATTATTTTTCTGGATTTTCTTATGTAATATATATATAGAGTATCAAACTTGTAAAACTGCATGCAGATGACAGGGGGCCTTGGCTTTCTGTGCTGATATCTTTTCTGGCTCTAGCCCTTGATGTGAGAGAAGAAATTCCACATTTTGGTTTTAAATGTCAGCTCTTAGTTTATGGTGATGGTGCTTGTGTGTGGTTGGTAAGCAAATGTTGCACATTCTTGGTAGGTGAGATTCTGTGATTTCTTGTAAATGCTCCTTCTGGAGTACCACAGATTTTGAACTTTCTGCAGAAGGTGAAAAGCCTTTCTTAGAACCACACAGTCCTAGTTCGCCAAGTTTTTGTTTCAGGAGCGTGGCTAAGATGAAAAACACTCATGTAATATGCATATTCTCAAATCCCATAGAGTTTTACGGGTCTTGGGATTTCAAGTTCCAGCTGTTGCATTGTGACTTTTCTGCAAGTTTCAAACCTTGGCTAGAGCTCCTGGGGCTTTGAAAAAAATCTCAAGCTTTTTTTCTGCTGTTTTGTGCTCTCTTCTTAGGCAATGAAAGGAGAAAAGGGAATTGGGGGAACAGTTACAGCTGCAGATGGTCTAAGTGAGGAGCTCACAGAAGAAGCATTTAGTGAGTAATAATTTTTAATTTATTATGTTACTGCTACAGCTTTTATAAAAATTTCATCAGGCATCATCATTCTTTCTTGAGGAATATATCCTGGACTAGTAATCGCTCATGTCAATTGTGGAAAATTTATAAATGCATATATTAGTGCTAGTATACACTTAAACACAGGTTGTAATGAAGGGTGCAAACCTTTTTTTTCTGTTTCCCCTACAGTAACTACATATTTAGGTCCCATTCATTCTACTTGCAAGACTGTTGGTAGAAAAAAGTAAAATTAACCCCTCTTGATGTCTTGAGGAGCTCATCTTTGAGAAATGAGGCAGAGAAGAAAATAATCTTTGTCTAATTCTAAAGAACTTAATATTTCTTACATTCAAAAGAATTTACAGATTGGGAGCTAGGAGGTGTAGGGTGAGGAGTATCATGTGCGTTCAGTGTAGTTTTTCTTCTGTTTACTGTGGATTGAAACCTGACAGTTTTTTGGGATTTAAACTGATTTTGTTGGTGCTGATTCTTGCTTGTAATCTCCACCTTGGCTTTTAAATGTTACAGGCTGGTAATGTTGAACCTGATACAAGGGGAATTAGGAAGCACAGCTCTAGTCATATCTACTGACAAGATCTAGTCATATCTACTGACGAGATTTAGTTTTTTAAGTATGTGATAAAATCACTGGTAAACTACTGAACTAGCAAAAATTCAAAGCCTGATGACTAAAATGACCTACTCAGGATTGGAAATACACTTTGCTGTCAGTTTGACTTTGGCTGCATAAAACAGTGCAGACTCATTGGGTCTCTTCTAGCCTGGAAGAGTAGCTTATAAAACTCGCTGGAAATTAAGAATCTAAATCTAAATATTATAATAATTTTATATATAAAACTTGTAATACTTAGATTTGGATTCTTAATTTCCAGACCTAGGAGCCTCTGAGTGCTCTATGAAAAAACTTAGGTTGCTGTGACTTGAAAAGAGCAATTTTAGAAATGTCCTGGCAGGATTAAGGATGCAAAAGAGATGTTGCAGTATTAGAAGAAAGTAAAAAAAAAAAAAGAAAATATGTTAAATAACTGATCAAGTTAATTGCTGCAGGTATTTCTTTCCACAGAGGCAGCTGTAGATCTGTCTGGAGTGAATGTTGGTGTCACTTCAGCAGTAGCAGTGATAGCTGTGTCTCTGTGGCATTACCCTCAGCTCTTTGTGGTGGCCTCATGCCAGGGCTGGGTCAGGAACTCTCCAATAAGCTGTTTTGGATGTGGAACATGCACATTGAAGAGCAGTAAATTTTGGACCTGCTAGAGCCGTTCTCAGTAATCTTAATGCATCTCTTAGCCTGCAACTGAAGCAATTGAAAATTTGTTCAATGAAGGAGAAAGGAAAAAAAATAAAAACAACCACAACCAACCAAAAATCTAATTAAAAAACCCTCAAGCATCAGCTTTCAAATGAAAGCTGTTAGGATTATGCTGTGCTTTCAGAATTTTGTATTGGTTATATATCTTGTTTATATTTAGTAACTACATGAAGAAAGCCTCATTAGTTGTGTCCTAGGGGAAAATGTGCTACAGTGACAACCTACAGTTTAAGAGTTGTGCTGCTTTGCTTCCAAATAGCAGCTGTAAGGCACTTAGTGAGAGCTCAAGATACACGTTGTGAAGGTTTACCTTGGAGCATCACTCCCTGTGTTTTCTCTATCTCAGAAGTACTTTTTACTCGTTTTGTTGGCTATGTCTTTCCTCTATGCTGAAGTCAACCAGTGCAATGTCAGGCTCTAGCAGTGCCTCTTATTTTTTGCCTCTTCCTGTTCTTCTCTTCTGCCTTCCATGGGGCTTCTGTATTATGGAGTCCCTGATGGATCCCAATTTATAAAGCAGCACAATGATTTAATTGAGTTCCTCCCCTATGGCTATGCTCAAGTGCTAACTTTATGTTTAAACAAAGTTAACTGAATTCTCCAGGTTTCTTGGGATACTGAGCACTGGAGATGGCCTTTTCAGTGGTCAGGGTGGTAAGCTCCACTCCATTTGCCTGTGTACAGGTTTGGACATTCTGCTTACTCTCAGAGCAAAATTAAGTTGGATTTTATGTGTTTCTTCTGAATGGGAATAAACATGTTCACTTGTAACACTTGGTAACAAGTGTGACTATACCAGTTTAGGATGGTAACTCAGGAGATTAATGGCTCTGTAGTCCTGGAGTGGACCACAATTATTTAATTGTGACAGACACATCAAACAAGGCTCTGTATGTCAAGCAGTTCCTGCCTAACATTATTTAAATGCTCTTTCTTTCAGCTAACCAGTTGCCAGCAGGCTTAATAACCACAGACGGCCAACAGCAGAATGTTATGGTCTACACAACATCATATCAACAGGTATGATCCTGTATCCTGTCCCCTACTCTTCCTTCTGCTGCTAAAATCCAAGCACTAGTTCAGCTGCTGTGTTTTGAAAGATGAGAATTAATTTTCTTTAGTCCTTTGGTGGTGGCTGTCATGCCATTCCAACACTGAGAATTCATGCTGCTTGCTGTGAACTACTCTGCAGCTTCAGAAAAGGTGCAGTGGAATGTAAACTTCCATTTTCTTTCTCTAGATCTCTGGTGTTCAGCAAATTCAGTTCTCATGATTTTGAAGAAAACTTTCCATCTGGGAACATGAGACGGAAAACCTGTGCATCTCTAACCAAGAGGCAGTTTTAATGACTGGTGAAGAGATTTATCTCTTTGTACATTAAATAGCTGTAATGTAGCTACCAGAAGCTTGACTAATTGAGGTGTGAGTTCCGACTCAAATCTTTTTCATGATGATTTTAAAGAAATAATTGGATTTTAAAGGTATTAAAGTATTTTTGTTTTGTACAAGAGTTTGTTGCTCTGTATAACTCCTGTATGCATTGTATATTGCAATTTATTACTGTCAGAGATTTGTAGACAGTTTCTTATTTTCATATTGAATCATGTTACTTTTGTAATTCAGGTAAACAGCTGGGTTAATTCATGTTTACCCTTTGAATAAAATGGTAAGGGTATAGTTCATTTTTGAATGCAAGTTGCCTTTATTATAAAGATTGAGTTAGTCTTGGTTATGTAACTTGTCTTGCATGACAACCTCAACTAACTTTACATGTCAGCTTATTTATTGAGATTTTGAAAGGGACTTTTTCCTCATGAAACTAGCAGCTCAAAAGAATTGCTACAATTGTTTTTTCTAATGTAACTTCTAAATTAAAGGTTAATCAAAACCAGTGAATGCTCTACTACATTTAGAGGTTTAGAGCTTATCAACAGTGTTAATGAAAGCACTGACTGTGCGATGCAGGTTTTCTTTTTAAAATTTTCTTTTCAGTTGCATTAACTCTCCTTAGACTTACTTTGCTACTTTTAAGGTAGTCTTTCTGCTATTGAAATAACTCTTCCTTTTTATGTATGGCTTTTAGAATCCCAAACTTAGAAATTCAAAGGTGGGGGGGATTTTATAGTCCTTGTGGTAAAAGATCTCATTTTAACTTTTTACTGAAATGTTTTAGCGTTTCTTGTGAGCCTGTGGGAACTCAAAATTGGTAGTGACTTTCTGTGTCTGGGCTGTGTGTTGTGTGTGTGTGTGAGTATGTGTGTGTGAGTGGCTGACAGCTGAACAAGTGATACAAATCTGAAATGGAAGACAGACTTCAGGTTTGCTGTCTCTTTCCTGGTTTTGCAATAAACTCTACCTAGGTAATGTAGTTCTGTATATTTAGTGAGCTGTTATTGGTAACATTGCTGGTTTTTTAATAATTGGCTGGGTAATTTTGTTGCCATGTCTTAGCCTATTAGGGTAGGGGTGGGCGTTTTAGTAATATTTTTACTGTTTCCAGTGGACTGAAATGTAATATATTAATTATCTTTCCACATACCTGTTAATAATTTAAGTGAACCACACATTGAAACTGTTGCCATATGATTTCTTGTTGTTTTTTGTCTTTTCTTAAAAAAAAAAAAAAGTAACAGTTCAATATTGGGAAATGAGCATAACGTAAGCTATTCCAGAAGCCTGAAATAGACAGCTCTTTAGCTAAACAAAAACTTCATGTGCAGATTTGAGCAGGGTTTCCTACCAATCAGCATTCTGCTGGCAGAGCCTCTGGAGGCAATCCAGTGTATTCTGGGGCAGTCTGCATGGATGTTCTGGGCTGTGTGGCAGCCTGTCATTCTTCAGTAGCTATGAACAAATGGAGTTTCTCATTAAATGTAAAACCGAGTAACACAATCCCTACAAGAGCCCCTTCTGTTTGTACTCCATTTATTTCAGACCAGCATGGCCTGTTCTTGCTGTTCCCAGATTTGCAATGGAAAAAAGCTGTGATACCAACTAAGGAGAAGCTAGGGAAGATTTGGCATTTTGATGTTTAGAAAGCAGGCTGAGGTGATCCCACACGCTTGCTTGAAACAGGCAGCATTTTTCAGGCTCCCCTCTCTGCTGTGAGTTCAGGTTAAAGTGTGTTACATTTGTGATTTATACTCCATCATGTGAGCAATGAAGCTGATACTTTACTTTTACTTTTTCTTTCTTCTCCTCTCACCCTCTGAGGGCCAGGGACAAAAATGCATAACTTCTCATTCTCTTCCTGAAACTACAGCAGTAAAAGTAGTAGTACAACACTTTGTTCCATGTCTCTCTGAATCCATTCTCCTAATAAAAGTATGCAGGGTACTGTAGCCATGGTACACCAAATAAAACAATTGTGATCTGAAGAAATACTTGCCGAATTTTATTAGCAGCAGCACAACCAGTGCATTCTTTATATTTGTTCAACAACTCTGTGTTCTCATTTTGTTCTTTTTGAATGGTTAAAGTTTACAAGTAGCTAAGACCCAAACCAAGAATGATCATTCTTGCTACATCTCATCTGCTTTTACAAAACACCTGTTTTTGGTCCTCTGAATGTTTTTTTTCAACTAAGATACCTCCAAACTCGAGACAGCTCGAGCTGTGGCAGAGTATGCTAAGACTTGGAGAAAGGCTGCTTGAAATAGCAGTGATGTTCAAAGATCTTTTTCCAAGAGCAGCGACTCTTAGACGTGCCTTTTCACAACACAAGCAAGTTTTACCACAGTAATTTTTGAAAAAATGCATTTTTGTTTAACTTAGTCATTCTGGTATTTGTTTATAGGGTGCTTTTGGTATCTGTAAAAGCACAGAAACACTGTTATCTCTAGTCAAAGTGCAGTTATGAGAAAAGTTAATTTAGATGGTGTTCTTCTACATCTCATTTTCACTACAGGCAAAATGGGAACTGAGGCTCTGCCTTTCCCAGTCTTGTTGATGTACACATGCATTGTTAACTATTTTATTTATTTCTCCCTTCTGATCTCTACTGAATGCTAAAATATGTGGCTGGATGGTGTAGCCAGAACACAGATGGAGTTCTAGCAACGTGGTACGTCCTAAATACCTACTGCCCCATGCTTATCTGCCTGTAGCTAGAAATCAGCCTGAATTATATGGGCTATTCTCTAAAGAGCTGTCTTCCTTGACCTGAACTCTGGATCACTGAATGCTGTGGGATGATTCCTATTGCAGAGTTTGAGGATGATGCTCATGAACATGTTGTAGGCATGGATAGGTGATTTCTCTCTAGCCTTTGGCAGGAGAGGAAGCGTATGGGCAACTGCACACACAGAAGAGATTGCTCAGTGCAAAGCAAGGGGCAGAGCCAAGGGCTAGTGTTTTCCCCACCATCTCGCTGTCATGATAAGGGTTGGCAGCAGCTTTGCTTACAGCTATAATATTTTTCATTTTGCAGAGCTCTGAATTAATGTTCCAGTTAAGTCATGGAGACTCGCTGCCTCAGTTATATTTGCAGCAGTAAGACAACTTGCCTTTAAGTCACTGTATTACCAAATTCTATAGGCTTGATGGTTTGGGGGTTTGATTCATACCAAGTAGAAGAAAGGATGCTTTTCACTGAAACTAATAATGAATTTTCTTGTGTCTGTAGATGATGAAACCTCCAAAGCTGGATGTAGATTCTAAGACAAGTAATGCTATAAGGAAACCATATATGCAGTCCTATAGAAAGAAGTTTGATAATGTTAACTCTAATGGTTCCTCTTATTTTTCCCCTGTTGCACTGGTTTGGTGAAAAGAGCAGTAGTGGGAGGATGACTTTTGCATGCGGTACACTGTAAGACATGGACCTAGTTGAAAAGACCAACCAATTTTTCCTCTTTGAAAATTAGATATTCTTGTTGTGGCAAAGTAATTCACACTTCCACCCTTTCAAAGGCTGAAAAAGACATTTAAACAACCAAATACTGATCTGTTTACCTACTGATTAGTGAAATTGGCGTGGTAATGGACTGCAATGTCACCTCTGACCCTCAGGATGTAACAGTTTAATGGGAAGTTCCCTGGAAATTGTCAGTTCAGCTTGGAGTAACATTCAAGGCCACATGCTCTTGGGAGGGAAGGCAGTTTGCTGCTATGCACAATAGTCTCCAAACTCAGTGCCAGCTGCACTGAGTTTATTAAATCCAAGTCCCCAAGGATGGCTGTAGAGGCAGGGCCAGAATGATGCAGTGCACAGCAGGTCTGAGGGAGTTAGCTACCGTGCTTTACGAAATCTTCCAGGCAAATTTCCAGGCTCATTTCCTGGAATATTTTCCTGCAGCATGCCAGGCCATAGGAGCCATTTATCAGAGCAATGGCACCTGATTTACTTATGTGTGAAAGAAAACTATTGAGGGTTTAAATCTGCTGGACAGAGAAGCAGCCTTTGGGCTGCTAATTTAATGTGTGTGTGCCTGATACTTACCCAGCCTGTACAGCAACATGAACAGCAAATAAAACCATCTCCAACAGCACAACCAAGACTCAGTTCATATGCAAGGGCCGTGTCACTCGAAACATAGTGCAGCTAGAACATTTGCAGCAGCACATTAGGAGCAGTATATACCATTTCTACTCTCTGCACCCTGGGGGAAGATAGTCCAGCACAGGACAGCCCATGTCCCAACACTGTCAGGAGCAGCGTGACACAGATAAAGGATGCTGGGATGCACAGGTTTGTTTTTGCACTGTCCAACTCCTCCTTGGCCCCAGCCAGGAAATCCAAACCCACCAGACACCTGAGCTCCCTGCACAGTGTAACATCCTGGGAAAAGCAACCTGGTGAACAGGCAGATGCCAGGAGCCAGCTGACAGGAAGAGCTAAGCACTGAGGGAGAAGGGGAAGGATCTGACATCTTGCCTCCAGCCAGCTGGAGAGCATTTCTGCTACAAGGAAACAGGCTCTGGCACTGTGGTATAAGAACGTGGAGACTGCAGAGCCTGGGGAGGGCTGCAGCAGAGGACAAATCTGCTCTCACTCTATCCAAAACCACAAGCAACAGCCATGTTTTACAAACCAAGCAGCTGATACTCATCCAAAATATTTCTGGAGTATATGCAGTGGGATCAAGTTCTGTATACATGAGAAGAAGAAATATTGACAAAAACTGGCCATTTTGTGTTGTCTGGCTTGACAGCTCTCATGTTGCTTCAGATGGCTGAAATGTAAGTAGCTGAAACCTCAAGCTGTTAGATTGGTATTGTAGGTTTTCTTTTTCATGACAGTAATTTCAAAGAGTTGCTCCCAGTCTCGAAACACTTTCCTTCAGGAGCAGGCAGCATTTAAAGTCAACAACATATAAGTCTCTTTCCTACTCAGGCAAAATACAATGAGGAAATAATTAGGAAACTGCTCCTAAAAAGAAGAGTTTGGGATATTTGTTAATACTGCTCAAAGTTACAAGATAACTGCTTGTACATAATAACTTTGTTAAAAGAGACTTACCAGCACTGCATGCAAGAATGATGGTTACTCTAAAAGGCAGTTAAGAATCCCTGGCAATAAACATTTAAATGAGTGAATGGAAACAAAAACAACAACAACAAAAAAGGATGCAAAGTAAACCAACATTTTGGACCTTCTAAAAGGTTTTGAACCTTCTAAAATGGCATATAGCCAGTGTGCCTCTTTTAAGAATTGCTTTGAAATAACTGTCTATTGATAACTTCCATGTGTGGGTAACAGTACTTTATAATTTCAACAGATACAGAAATAACTCTCTGAATGTTAGGACACACTGAAATGCTTAGTCTCTTTTTGTCTTCGAAAATACCACATCTAAGTCTAAGTTTTCATTTTAAGGAGCTGCTGTACCAACTTAGCAATTACATCAGATATTAAAAGCAGATGCTTGTTAGAGGCAAGAATCCCCTCAAAAAAAAAAAAAACAAACCCCCAAAAAAAACCCCAAAAAAACAATGACAGCAAGCCATGCCCAGTCCAAATGTGAGAGATATTTTTGTTGTTCCTCTTAGGACTGTAAACCCAACAAATACATTAAGTACTTCAGGCTTTTGAAGGATGTAGGGAACTGATCCAGTTGAAATTGACCACATTTATAGATGCCAGATTTTCACCACCTAGCATGAGGCATGTATAAGGAGGGAATAAGAACAAGAGGCTGAGTAGCTCACACAGATCTCCTGGGCCTTCCTGCCATCCTAACTCCCCTTCCAGGGGCTGCAGGTGCTCGACATTCTCTGGCTGAGCCCCAGCACCATTCATTCATGCTGAGATCCAGCACCCTACCCCCACCTGCCCCATATCATGGGGATTTCCTCTCTGGGGGAAGTGCTGGAGGTGCAGTATCCTAAAGACTTTATGGATCAAGAGGATTTATTTTAAGCTCATCTTCCTGACACTTTAAGCTCACTTGTTGAAATTCTAATGAAAGGGATCTCCACTTCCAGACCCATGGCAAACACCTCAAAATGAAGATTTCACTACTATTAACAGAAGGAAGAACACATTGCCATTGCCCAGACAGTGCCAGCAGTCAGTGTTCCACCCTGTCCTGGCAATCTGGAAATTATTCAGTGTCAGAACTGGAAGCCACAGAATAAAAGCCCTGATGTTTAGCTCACTAGAAATATTATAAAATGCCCTAGGGACCCGATAATGCTATAAAGAAAAAATAAATAAATCTGAGTTCTTTTAAAAGAAATTCATACAGCAAATTCAAATTTGCCTTCAAAAGAAAATAACTCCTACTCTTAAAATCTTATTAACAGAAAGAAAACAGCATGAGAGGATTCTTCACAGATGTTTTAGGCTTTCCCATTTGTTTTCTACTAATGAAAGCATCACAAATTGCAGAGGCGGGGTTTTCCTCTTCTGTTTAATGCCTGCTTGTTACCCTTCTACCCTTACCCCCCGCCCCGTTACCATGGTCCTTCCCCCCCACGCCTGGCTGCCGTGTTTCCCGGGCTTTTCCCTGCCCCTCCCCCTTCCAGGTTTCCCCCCGCCCGTTCCCTGCCCCCTCTGAAATTCTGTATAAAATCTGTGTTCGCCCATCCCAAGGCGTCTTGGGAGCTGTGCCAGAATAAAACCACGCTGTTCCCCTCCCAAGTCCCGTGTCGCTTCTCTCCGTCCCTGCGCCTGAACTGAAGCTGCAGAGCCAAAAGGGGGAACAGCTGAACTTCCCCTCCTCTCCTGCCGTTAACTCTCCCAGCGCTCGGGGAGAAGGCGAGTGGAGCACGCGCCACAACAAATGGTAGCAGAGGATGGTTTCGTTTTTCATTTTGTGATTCGTGGTGGCGCCCGCCTCAGAAGAGGAAGAAGGGAAGAGAAACACCCGCAGCCGTGAAAGCTCTGTACCACAACACTAAGAGGAACCCAGCGCCGAGCGGAAAAAACCCGAGGTTCCCAGACCCTCTTCGCATCTCTGCTCTCTACCCTGGCCAGAGACAGCCACGCTGCGGGGGCAGCCATGCTGCAGGGGCCTTAAGGGGGACAGACTTACCCCAGGACAGAGAGGGAGGTTTGGCAGTGGCTCGATGGACTGAGCCCAAAGAACGGCATGTCAGAGCTTGCTGCTGGCGGCACTTGAAAGGATACCACCAGAGGCTAACAGTGGCCGAACTCAAGGCTTCGGGGACGAATCTTGATTAACGGGAACACCTACGCCTCTGGAAGAGCCAAACCGTGAAAGAAAATGTTCCCAGTTCAGCATGATTTTTCCATCACTCGAGAACAACGAACGAGCCACCACCGCCCGCTCCCGGAGGGTAAGCGGGACCGGAGCAGGGTGGATCCCTGGCGGGCGGCTGGGCTTCCCCTTTCTTTTTTTTTTCTGCATTTTAACCACCGCCCGCGCCCAGATCCGGGCTGTATTTTTGCATGTCTGCAGCGGACAGGTGGATTTTTTCTTTTCCGAGGGGGAACTAACCCTGCTCGGTCTTTTGTGGGGGGAACTCATATTTGGAGGCTTTTTCTTCTTCTCGGAAAGCTGTCCTTTCTATCCTCTCCTCCCTGTTCTGGGCTCTGGGGGCAGAGAGAGTAGAAAAGGCACAAATGGGACAGAATTGTAGACTGCGACACATCAGTTTCCCCTTTAGCTTCTGTAAAGCTCCCCATCCCCTTTCCCCCATGGACTTTCCTAAACCCTCTCCCTTGGGGATGGCAGCAAACGAGCCGCCCCAAGCGCCCTGCCAGACACTGTTGCTCTCCCTTGGGGGTAGCATTGGCCGTGCCACCCCAGGCGAGATGCAGCGTGCTCGGCACCCCCTCCCAACATGTCGCTGGCCACGCCGCTTGGAACCCGTTTTCCCGCCTTGATCCTTCTCTTCCGCCCTGAGTTTTCCCGCCAGCCCCACCCCTCCCTCAAGGGCCCTGCACCATCCTGCAGCGAGGCCAGTCCCTATTGTGGGGGGCAGGGTTGGATCAATCCCCCAGTCCTTCTTCTGGCTCTCCCTGTGGGGAGGATTACCGGGGGCACCTCTCATCAGAGGACCTTTTTTCTTAGGAGATCAAACCCATTTTTGGGGGGATCTCCTTCAGAGGAAGGTGAACCCAGAAACCTGGATCGGGAATCCACTGTTTTGTTTTCCCCCTAAAATGATGGTGCCCAGGTCCACCCCTTACCAAATCCCCTTTCTAATCATGACAATCATTAATCAAGTGATTGTCTGATTCCCCTATCCCATCCCTTAAGTGTACCTTACCCAAAGTTCCCTTTTTATTTCAATGCGAGCCTTTTTTACTACTCTTGGTCCCTTTAAAATAATTTTCTTGATTGAGTTATATTTTATAGAAAGGTCATCCTCTTTATTGTTCATAAGGCTGTGCCCACTTCGCAATCAAACAATCAAATCGGAGAAGCCACATCGGTGCTTGCTGCTCCAGCTCTGCAAGAACTTAAACACCACAAGCGTTGCAACAGATCAAACCATGAATCCTGCTTGTACCTCTGATGTGGAAGAATTTGTTTGCGACAATTTTACGGTTTTTTTTAAGTTTTAAAGTGAAGAAAAAATTTACCCCATGTATTGTAATTGAGTTATCCTTGTCTGTTATTTTTAAATTTATGACCTATTAATAATTTGTAATATTACTATATGACCTTTATGTTTTATTAATTTGTTTAAACATCACAACTCTTTCTTTTTGGAAAAAAAAAGAGTGAGCTTCGGAGGTGGGGTTTTCCTCTTCTGTTTAATGCCTGCTTGTTACCCTTCTACCCTTCCCCCCGCCCCGTTACCATGGTCCTTCCCCCCCACGCCTGGCTGCCGTGTTTCCCGGGCTTTTCCCTGCCCCTCCCCCTTCCAGGTTTCCCCCTGCCCATTCCCTGCCCCCTCTGAAATTCTGTATAAAATCTGTGTTCGCCCATCCCGAGGCATCTTGGGAGCCGTGCCGGAATAAAACCACGCTGTTCCCCTCCCAAGTCCTGTGTCGCTTCTCTCCGTCCCTGCGCCTGAACTGAAGCTGCAGAGCCAAAAGGGGGAACAGCTGAACTTCCCCTCCCCTCCTGCCATTAAATCTCCCACCGCTCCGGGAGAAGACGGGCGGAGCATGCACCGCAACAACAAATAACAAGACAACCATTATTACAATAGCTAGGAACACAAAGAAGGAATCAATCTGAAGCAGACAGCTTTTAGCAGTTTCTCACGTGAAGTCTCTTAAGGAGCTCTAGAAACAATCTAGTAGACCTTTCAGTTCACTTGCTCCTCTCTGCTCCCCTGCTTCTTGCAACACATACAGCTTACTCCCACAACTTCCCCATAGTCAGCTGCCATAAAAGATGGTGTCATTTTGAGCAGAGCTGGACGTGAACACAATTCAAATCCTTAGTAGGAGCCTTCTGAGCAGACTAAGTGCTCACACATATTTTTAACAAACTGCAACAAAGCAACACCAAACTCTTTGGCACTCATTATCAACAACAGCAACATGACCCCTGTATAGACAGGGGAAGTAATGTCAAAATTTCAGTTCAGAGGCCACAGCCTGCAAGGCACAAAGGCATGGAAGGGGGCATGGTGAGTGCACAGCAACTGCAGAAGGTGGGGCAGGGATACTGGAGTACCTTAGCTAGGGAAAAAGCTCATGAGGTAACGAAGAATTAACTTAGGAGAGAATATTTATGGAAAAGTAATAGTATTAGGACAGTGCTTATCATTAAACCCTCTTTCCCAATTTGAGAAATTTACTCTCTGCATCAGAAATTCTGAGTTTGTACATGTACGCCTCTGAAAGAATAGACACACTTCAGTATTTACAATGCATTTGATAGGACAACCACTTTATTACAAAGAACAAACAATGCTTCAAAATAAGACTAATCAACTTGTATTGTACAAAATGTCAGTTTCCTTGTAGAGGTCATAAAGTAACAGGCTGTAAGATTAACTTCACCTCAAATTGGCTATCCTGAAATAATCAGATAACAACAGTAATACTTACTATATCTTCAGAGTTTATGGCATGATCATATGCTCTACTCCAAACTACATTCAAAAGATATTGCTATAATTACTTTGAAAACACAAAGTGTAGGTTATTGTTCACTTCATTTCCACTTTCACAAGAACATTCTGAAGATGAAGCTGTAGCAGTGGCTGCCATATCTGGCATGACTGTCCTATGCTTACACAGTCACAACCTCCCTAAGGAGTTCAGTAAAAGTAGACATTTCTACAATATGGATATGGTAATCTGCTAGATTTCAGCTTCTGTTACATGTCCTTTAGCAGTATCTGAAATAAATGGATAACATGGAGTCGCAAAGAACTGGTGTCAACAGTCTTCTAAACTTTAAAATCAAACAATCAATAATTGCCTGATATCTAGTTGATAGGCAAACAGGTGGGATTTAGACATTATAAATACAATCCTAAAAACAGACCACAAAGTGTATTTTACAGTGTGTACCACAATTTCAGTTGAAAGTAAAACTGTGAGCAGCTGAAGAGTTGCATATGATCACTATTCAACATTACCCAGCTTGGACAAAAAAAAGGAAGTGACATCTTAAGTCAGCTGAAAAAAGCACACTCACAAGGAAATTATACTTTCATTGAAAACGCCACAGTTTTACCCTTTGGTAGTTGTGACACACTCACTGAAAAAAGAAATTGTGCAAAGCATGTGAAACCAAGTGCAAAAAAACTTCAGACACAACCAACAGGTTTTATTCTTAAATAACTCTACAATCACAGCTATCAGCCAACAAAATCAAAGCCACAAGTGTTTTCTCTAAAGGCTTCTTTCACAGTACTAATAAGAAAAACCAAGTTCTATTCTTCTAGTTGACAGTTAATGTGTATGGTACTTTAGTTATCAGACAGTATTGGTAGTGAGATCCTACCTGACAAAATGGACTATTAAAACACAAACATCTTAAAGCCAGTTAACTTCAGGAAAAGTCCTATACAGTCATACTATAAACACTATTTAAAGTGAAACTGGGATATCTGTCATTGTCATAAAAACATGTTTCTTCTCTGGAGCTAAACCATGTTTCTTCTCTGGAGCCAAACCACGTGTAACTCCTGTGCCACAATTAACACTATTATAGCCATTTATGGTCCCCAGCACTTTTTAGATGCTATTGGAGCATGTGATGCATTGCAACAATTAAGGCTGTACCAGCACTTTGTTATAACCCTCACTCTCAGGGTAGCCAAGACTTGGCTGTTAAATCTGCTCTGGGAGACTTGAGCTGCTAAATCTCTACTATTTTAGTGATACTTCTCCCACCAAACCAGGCACATCATTGATTTTAGTTTATATATTTACAAGTGCTCTTAAGACAAATTTTACTGGAAGAGGCAAGAAATTCTACCTTGATGTATAATCTTTTGGCATTTGGGGCAAAATTAAAGTGCAAAGTATAAACTTCATTGCACAGTAAATAATTTAGACTTTATTTTAAAATAAATCTTATTTAGGTGCCTCAATCTATTTACCTAGTGACCTTGTCCAACTCAGCCATTTTCCTCTACACTTTGGCAAACATAGTTTTATTTATAGGTACACAAATAGCATTTAAAATGTTTACCTTTATTTCACTACTGTGAACTATTTTTTCTTTTCGCATAGGAATGGATCAATCTATTCCTAGAAATAATGCTTGTTGATTTTATCAGCTAGCTAGTTAATGTAAAATGATGCATAGTAAAAGGGAGATACTGAACTTGATTGGTAGAATATATTGGTAAAGCAAACAAGCACTTAAGAAGATTAACTGGAATAAATATGTTGAAAGTTGCCATATAATATGTGCAAAATTGCTTACCATGTATTCTAAACTTTGGTTAAAATTTTCAGATTGAAATTTTACGAAACATTATGGAAGCAACACAAGTGATTACTAACACAAGAATGAGGTAAGTTATTATTAGTGCAAAAAGCAAGCATATGCTAAAAGCAAAGCATATGGATTAAAAAAAAAAAAGAGAATGAATCTCATGGAAGTTTTAATACAAGACCAGAAAGGTCTCTTGTAAACATTGGTATTTACAAGTTTAAGATTTGTACAACTACAAAAGGATAATTTTAAGTAATAGCAGTGCATTTACAATGAATTTACGTTTTTTGTAATAAGAGCAATGGATAAGTTTATCTTTTTCCTTTTCAGTTTTCAGGGGCTATCTTTCAAGATTAAGATATTTGTTACAAATAGTAGAAAAAATCATTTCTTTACAAAAAAAGTATATATTAAAATATTTATACATTTTAAATTACTATATAATAACCGGAAATGTTTGCCTTGTACTCAGGCACCACAATGAGGAATGTGGTATAGAGAACCAAAACCAAACAGAATTTGCTCATATCCCAAATCTTATGAATTATCTATGCAAGATCTGTAGCAATCCTGGGGACTCTACCGCAAATACTACTACTTGTGCCAATTCTTTTATTCATTTTTGATTTGAAACTCTGTGTTCTTTACATTTTAACTCATCACTACCAAAAAGAGCTGCTGGATAGAGTATGATCCTCCACCCCACCATCTCTGATACATTTTCTATATGATACTCATACCTGAGCAAGGCCCTACAACATTGATGTGTCAAACGTAAAAAAGGTTATATATTTTTAAGATAAAAACAATGCAAAAATAAAATATTTGTAGCATTTACAAATAGTACAAGAGTTACATTAAACACTACATTCAAAACTTGAGATTAAGTCGATTCTACTTTGAGCCTGATGCTTTCATATCTGAAAAACAAAGGAGATATTGTTAAATGTTTCATAATTTCACATTTGAGTGTACACACTGAAACATTTTCAAACAAACACTGTTTCAGAGTTCTAGGTCATGGTCAAAATCCCTGCCAATTAAAGGGTTAAAACAGCATTGCAATACTGAACATCACATCACAGAACACAACTCCTCCATTGATACTCCCCATCTTAGAAAAGCACATATTAGAAACCATATTAGTGGAGCATTCAACAGGTGGGTCCCAGCCCAGCAGCTGAGGTCATCTACAGTTCCCTGCTGCCCAAAGGGGTTGGCACTCTGCCCTTCCTACCTTCCTTTGTGCCCACAGCATATCTTGCTGAGCAAAGTCAGCTCCCAACAAAGCTAAGCCAGAAACAGGAAGGGTAGCAGGATGAGAAGCTGGCAAAACTTGAGACCCTAGATTGGCTTACTTATGAGGCAAGCCAGAATTGACCAGGCTAACACAAATTTTATTTTCAGTGGATCTATTCCCATCCCCAAATCATCATGAACCTGTAAAAATTCAAGCCCAGGGACAAGATGACAAAACCTCTTCTGGCTGTAACACAGATTTTAAAGTGCATATGCATCACAAAAATGCACCTTATATCACCTGATGGATTTTTTTTTTCCATTTAGGAGGGTGAAAAGACTGAAAAAAGCCCTGATTACACTGTATGTCATCTACATCATGAACATAACTGGATCACTTATTGGACAGATAAACTTCTGAGCTGAAGTGAATTCTAGAGAAGTCAGAAGTAGAATTGCATAAAACTCCCATAATGAACGAACCAACATTTCAATAAGTTCCCATGCAGTCCTGCATTGGTTCTGGAAGAAATGCACAGCTCCTGCTCTGCTCAAATGCTGTGTGTGACAGTGACTTTACCTTGGAGCCACCGAACCTGCGTGGCCGGGCCGTAGCCTCTCTCATTCTTGGCCGAAATCCTGAACACTATGGCAGGTCTGGAGGTGTAATCCACGTGGGCATTGGAAAGCTGGGCAGCAGTCACTATGCAGGAGGTTTTCAGACCACAGTATATCCTCATAAATACAAGCTGACTTGGATTTTCCTGTAATTGTGTGGAACGGATGGCTAAATAGGCAGAATATTCTAAAATATTTCCAGAGGGTGAAGCAGGAGGCTCCCAAGAAAGATGAATACAGTCTACACTCTGAAGAAAGAGAGAAAAATATGATAGTATGTAGCTAACCAGAAATATATAAACAATCTTAAAAACCTCCAAAATTCTAAACTATTATCACCACTCTGGAGATAAGGATGTCATTTGATTTTTTTTTTAAGAAGTGTGGCAAAACCCTATAGATTTGATGATGCAAGACTAGAAAATCATGGGGAAACTATCATTAACTCTTAAAATAATTCTTTTTAGCAAATTTATTAAAGAATATTATATTGAGCAGAGTTAACCAAGTAAGCATTGGACACTATTTTATATGACAATTTTAACTTAAAAATAAAGCCAGCTAGAACCAAGAGCTCTGAGATTACATCGGTGACCATACTTTTACACATCAGAGCCAGGATTACCTATATTTCTCACCTTGGTAATTTTGACTGTTGAAGGAGCTCCAGGAAAACCTGGAATGCATGTCTTGAATTCACTGATTTTACTGAAAGGCCCAACACCACAGCCATTAATTGCAGCAACTCTGAACCTGTACACTGTGCCTGGAAACAGATCCTGTTTCTTAAGTAATCTGTAGTCTGGTACATCTGCACCTTCCGTCTGAAAATAAAACAACATTTGTGGTAATTTTAAAAATATTATAAACACAATTAGCCTAAAAATATTATAAATACCATTAGCCTAGTTAGGCTAAGATTTATTAAGTTTAATTGAAGCTGAAATCTATTTAATACTGTTGTACTTACATCAGAATTTATGAAAAGGTTCTGACTGACACAGTATCTCACCTCAAAACAGCTGATCCAAGATGCAGTGTGAGACTACATCTCTAGACCAAAGATATCCCATTTTCTCAGTAATTTGAATTAAATTGCACCTTTTGGCTATTTTTACTTGGGAAAGTTCAAACAAAGTAGCATTTACAAGTTATGATTTAGTTAACATCATCTTCTGTCCTGAAAAATATTTTTATTTCAAAAGCAGTTATTTCTAACATTAGGAGCAGCAGTTTGGCAATCAAAATGTTTTTAAGGAAAACCACAGAAAGTAAGTAACAAACAGCTTTCTGAAACATTATGTGCTACCATACTTCCATGATTAAAATAAGCATTGATGCATCACTCATCCTTACAGTGGAACTATTTTTCTACTGAATAATGTGAAAGAATCATAATCAATGTAAACACTGTACAATGTACTCTTTAAAACTATGACATAGACTATTTATAGTGAAATGCTTTCAAAGAAAGGTTTCTGATATTTGTTTCCGTTTCAAGAAGACACAATTTTTGTTTCTTGTTAATTAGGATATTACCAATTTGCACTTTTACCATCAAAACTGCTACACTTCTGCAAGTTTCACACTCATAAGTTTCATGTATCCACTTTCATATACCAAATATTAAGTTAGAACAAAAGCCACTACAGCTCCAGAATTTTTAAACAGCTTAGCCTATATCTTACTAGTATCTTTAACAACTTTTATGCAAAGATTCTGGGAATAGAGAAGAAGCTGAAACATTTCAGTGCTGGACTGAAATAAAATATTAAGAAATTGTGGGGTTTTCAGTTTTTAAGAATTTTACTGGCTTGAAGAATTATTAGTTTAAAATTGTTTTCTGAGGCAAGAAATAAGAAAATAATTAGCAGTAGCAAAATAAGATATTTTGTAGTATCACACATAAACAAAAAAAGAAAATTCATCTGGTTTAGGAACTAGTAAAAAAGAGGTGAGAAAAATACATGAGGAACTACTGGTCATAAAATACAAAACTCCTACAAGCACCAGATTCTGCTGCAGTTTCAGAAAATCCCACATTTTGTTGTGACCTACATAAGCAACAGACTCTGAAATAGGTACGTGCAAGTTACATCAGAGAAGCAGCAGCTACCTTGCTATTGATGTTCAGTGTTTCCTCTGGCAGCAAGTAGAACTGGCTCACTACAGCACTGTTGTTCTTAAAAATTCCCACATCATACCACCGGCGGTCCCTGGTTTTCACCGGCGGCCTCTGGGCAGCTCTCTAGTGTTTGAAGAACACGTCATGTAGATTACCCACACATCAATGCCATGGAAAAAAAATGTCAAGGCTCTAGTATATGTAAGAGACAACCCCCTTTTACACCCGTGTTACTTTCTTATGCTTCAAAGGAATATGCATGTATTATTAAAATACTGTGCAAAACCAAATGGTTCTTATACATTTACTCAGACACAGTCATTTAAATGCAACAGCTGGGATGTCACATCTGATATTCTGAACGGGGAGGGGAAGAAGCTTAAAGCTGTAGAACTAGGTGTCTGTAGCAGCATGTAGTTGTGAGTTAATTTCTCTCAGAGGTCAACAAGTTTCCCAAGGTGGTCCAACATCAGCAGCTCCCCCTGGGGCTCAGCTGTACCTCAGCCCCACACGTGCTCTTTGTCAGGCACTACGGAACTCGCCTGCAGCTGGGAACAGCCCTCTGCTATGGTGTGGGGCCATGGGCATGGAGGGCGTGCAAACTGCTCCTGACTGACCCAGAAACACACACTGGCTTTCTTGCTGGTCTCCAGGCACCAGGGAGGGCACTTGCACAGTCAGGTGCCCAGCACAGACAGGCCATGATCCTGCTAGCATGGAAATGGGGCAGGAGCTGCAGCTGCTCTTGGCAAAAGCACCCAACCCTTTAGTAGCAGCTGCTTCTCCCCATCCTTAGTTCCTCATTTTTGGTGGCAACAGTGGCACCTTGGGTTTGTGTATTAAGTTGTAAGCAGGTGAAATAGGAAGCATTTACTTTTTCAGGCAGTATTTACAGCTTGCATAGTCAGTCCCCATCTCCTCTAGGGAAAAACATCAAGATGTCAGTTAAGTTACGTTTCAAATCTATAGAATTAGTAGCTAACAGTGGTCTGATCTAATACATACTTCATTTTAAATTCAGTTGTGCATACAGAAAAACTTTTTACATCTGCACATCATGCAGCAGAGACCATTCCACTGTGCCAGTTGATACAAACAATTCAACAGCTGAAACATGTACTTGGATCTCCTCCCAACTACACAACTGCTACTTAGACTCACAACTAACCCACACAATGCAATTAGTTTTACAACAGAAATGTTTACCCCTGTATTATTTACTCCAAGCTCAAAAGAAACACTGCTTTTCTTCCAAAAATACAATTAAAAAAAAGAGCCCTTACAACTAATCAACAGAACAATAGGTAAAGCAATTTAATAATACTATTTCAGACTTACAGAAGAGTGTGAATCATTTGTCTGTCCAGAATTAACCCTTGTTGAAGGCATGACATAAGCAGTTTCAGGACCTAAAAACAAAACATTAGATTTTAAAAATATAAGCAAAAATTTAAGAAAAAATTAAGACAAAACCCACAGAGTATGAAAGTTGACCTCAATAGCCATTTACAAGTATCTGTTCCACAAGAATGTCTCAGACTTCTTTTGCATGCAGTTCTATTTATAACACAAACTAATTTTGACTTCTATCAAATTCACAGAACAATTCTGAGAGTCTGGCATTGGAGCCTGCTACAGATAATACAAACAGAAGACAGGACTCAGAAAATCCTAAAAAGTATTATGAAATCAATATAAAATATTTGTCAACAAATAATCTAAATACCAGACTGAGGCACATACTGGGGACATTGAATAATCTAAGTGTGAATTCTTAATTTGATTGCATTCTTTCTGACATCAATACAGTCTGAATTCTGAACATAAGCAGTTAAACTGTAAACAACCTTAACAAATGGGAACAGAGCATTCATTAAATTTAAAATGGAATCTTAAAAGAAAAAAAGAGATTAAGCACATGAATAACACATGGGAGTATTAGTATTCTATGCTTGTGTTCCTGGGTTTTGCTTTTAAAATACAATATTGATTGGTAAAAATCACACTATACACACAACATCAATATGAGAATATGGTTCTTCAGTTAACACTCAAAACAATGGCAGGCACAGCCTGTTGGTATTTGTCAAAAACAAAACTTGAAAAACTACCAGTTTATGTTCTGCATTGCTGCTTATTTAGGGTATTTCCAGCAGACTGTGAAGAGGCCAGCACATTAGACCAGCAATGAGCTGGCCACATTAACAGGCCATATTTATTACAGAGGTCAGTTGTTTAAAATCCAAATCATCCGAGGTTACTATTTTAGACTTTTGCTGACTAAACAGACAAGCACTCAATGAAAGCAAATGTGCAACAAGCTGCAAAACAGGCTACCACTGATATTTTAGAAAATGGACCTCTGCATAAATGATTTTTCACTTACAGGAAACATGGTGATTTACAAATGCATAGAAGGAATAAACTGATTTTAAAAGATGCATAAATCCTAGCAGAGATCATCCAAGCTGCACAAGTTCTTCAATGCCCAAAGCCCTGTCTACAACCCAGGTACTACTCAAGAAGGGAATCCCACCACACTAGAGGAACTCTGATGGCCTTAGAAATATATGGCTCAAAATACAGTATGTGAAACACATTTCAAACCTTCAGATTTTGAATTGAATGTTGTTAGTGAAGTTTCATCTTTAACAACTGCCCCATTTGTACTTGATGATTCAGTTTTAACAGCCTGCTGGGTTACCATAGTTTGTGCGCTGGAGACAGTACTGGATACAGAAGCATCAGGATTTACACTTTGTTTGTCCAAGGCATGTAATTCACCTACATTTGCTGATGTCTGAGCGCCTTAAAAAAGAAGAAAATATTAGCAAGAATTCAATATTGGTAACACACCAAATCTCAACTTGGTCTAATAAATTTAGTTTGATACAAAGCTTGAGTTTAGCTCAGAATTATGTTAGAACAGATCTGATTATATTGATTGCTAATGCTTACTTCAGGTTTATAAATGAACAGGAATCTGTCTCCACATTCATAAAAAGGTATATGTAAACAGTAATTTTAAGCTTGCTGTTTTTCATGTATTTGGTCACAAAAAAAAATTTGGGGAAAAAACCGTACTAAAATAAAGCATCCACATAAATCAGTATCACAGATTTGTAACAATCAATTTAAGATTAACCCCTGTAGAAGTCTGTTTGTCACTTAGAAATAAGAACCAAAATTTCCACATATAATTAAATTACACAGTGAAGAAAATAAAAATCCAACTACCTATAAAATACATTGAGATCAAATATAAACAGATCAGGTGATTAAGCCTGGATTCACTACACTGAACTTAAGGTATTTCAGTGAAATGCATAAATCAGAGCCTTGTCATCTTTTACTTCCTCTACAGTCAGAGAGAAACATGCTTGTCTCAACATTGCCTGAAATTTTAGATCAGCCAATAGCTTTTCACTGCTAACAGACAGACACTGCATCAGTTTGGAGTTACTATCACCGTAATGTTGTAAAATGTCATCTGTCCCTTTTTACTTGATGCTAAAAATGGCTATTTATGTTTAAATAGACAGATTTTCAATCATAATAATGAATATATTGAGAATGTCATGTACCTTACAACACTTCAAACAAGTTAAAATTTCCATTTTCTTTGTATCTTCTAACAATTTGTTCAGTAACAATAATAACTAACACAAGTTAGGTTTCTTAAACTACAAAAGAACTGTTAAATAATTTTAAACTACAGGACAGAACAATCTTATTTTATGTTTTTGAGATGAATTTTAACTCACTTTTTTTTTCCTCTATTTTTTTTTCTATAGTCATCTTACTTGAAGTACAACCAGGCAAAACGGAAGGGGCATTTGATTCTTTGAATCCTGTAGCATCTGTGTGGTTTTTCACAGTCTCCTGTGTAACCTTGTTTTCAGATGCTGCAACCTTTTCTTTTCCTTCTACTTTTGAACTGGATGAAAGGGCAACTTGGACCTAACCAAAACAACACATTTGTTAATGTTAAACTGCAAAGTTCAGAAATTTCAATTGCAAACATGGCATGAAAATGCTTGCTCATAAACAATATAAACTCCTCCAACAATTCCCCCTGGTACTTTAAATTAGACCAAGAAATCAATCTTTCAATCCTTACCTTAGTCATTATAAAACAAAGACTCAAACATAGAGTTGACTTGGAAGAGTCATACTAAATTTTATCACTACATGGCATTTCATTGCTGTATATATTTAGTGTACTGGGGGGACTTCAGGTGATGGGGAAAATCATACTTAGAGAGGCTTTCAACCTTTGCTTTCCTGACATGTACTTGAGATATTTCTACTTTTAGTGAAATTTATGGTATTTCTACATGTGTGTCCTCCAGGAACACATTATGGATCCCATACAGATCTCAGACTTTACACAACTAAGAAATGGTCCTAAGTTCTAAAAATGGGATCCTTTAGCCCGAGTTTGTCCTCACTATTTCTGTTAAATCGGTGAAACAGAGGAACATGTACAACTGCACACCAGAGATAACAACTGGATTTAACCTACTGTAGTAACTTACAAATAAGCAGACTAGCATAAGACTAAATTAGACTAACAAAGAAGGAATATGCCTTATTCTTTTTGCTTCCCACATTAATGACACCAACATTCTGAAGATGAATAGTATTCCAGTTGGCATCAGGCTCCCAGTTGGCATTGTGGAAGACAATACAGTTACAATTCCCTCCTGCATTAACAAGAAGAGGACTTGAAATATTGTGTCTCCATCATAAAATGAAAAAGTACGTAAGAAAACAGACAACTACTTCAGCAGGTGTCTTTTTGTTTGAGGTTTTTTTTTTCTAAGACCGAAAAAGTATGCAGGGAGTTTTAAAACTGAGAAATGTTCTGGCAGTTCACTACCTTGCCACACTGTTTTGACACTGCAGCATTTTTCAGCTTACACTTACATTATTAGGAATGAGATTATTTGCTTGGCTGGGATGATCCACCTTCATTTCTGGATAAGGGACACTAGACAATGATTGTGGACTCTGATGGAGAGAACAGCCACCTTGCAAGTAAACAAAAGCAAATTCCCATCAGTTATGTAATATTATGATGGTTTTAACCTATTTCAGTAAGAAAGAGGGAGGCCAAAGTTGCCTGAAGGAAAACTTTCTTATAAGTCTGAAATGAAACTGCATGGCCAAGCAGACAGATAAAATCCCTTCCCCACTGTTTCCTTTCTCAATTTGTGCCCAGCATTCTGCAAATATCTTCATAATTCAGACAGCTGGCCAAAACCAACAGAAACAAGTAGAAGGGGAGTTTTCCAGAATTATGATGCAGGCATTTGGAGAATAACCAAAGAAACAGGGTTTCTTTCTCTCACAGAATGGCTCTTTAAAAAACAAACTCATATTTATTAGTTATGCAACCCTCCAGTCCGCCTGTGCACAATCACTAGTGTAATTGATCTGACTGCTACCTTGTGAACTCAGCACTGCTGTCTCAGGAACGCCAGTACCAGGAATTCCAGCCACCGGTGGCACTGGTGAGTCAGCATGTAATTGAAGAAGATATCCTTCAACTGTAGGTACTTCATCCCACTTCAACTGAAAAGAGTTGGTTGTAGCTCTGATCAGCTGTACCTGTGATGGTGCTAGAGGTCTCTCTACAGGAAAACAATAAAACAGAGATGGCACGTTAGAAATTGCCCTCCCTTACCAGTTTATTAAATAGCTGCATATTGCAAGTAAAATCAGCCACTCCTTTTTCACTGAGGTACAATATACTAGATTCAACAAGAAACCACTGCCAAAGGGGGCAAGTTAAGTCAGAGAATTACAAAGTGTCTTTTCAAAGTGTTCAAAAATGCTCCAGTTTTGATGCTTTGTTTTTAATGGTTCTTCTGCTGCCAGTAGGCCTTTGGGTTGTAGCTACATCACTCTAGGGATTACAGAGACAGGAGATCTTTGTGCTTTCCTGAAATGACGCAGGTAGCTCTTTGGCACCTAAATCTTTATATAGTCCTCTAATTCACAATGATTCCTCTTCCTTTTTGCTTGCTCTGTGTAGCTGAAGTGAGTTTTTGCCCTAACTGCTTCTGCCCAGGCTGAAGCCTGGACATGACTAATGCCAATGGCTTACTCTTCTCACGTCTCTATGCCTGACCAGGCTGCAATCTTAAGCACACCCCTCCTGCTACTCCTTTTCATTTTCTGAGGGAAAACTGAAACAGGGGAAAAAAAAGTTATATTCTAATTCCCTCTCTCCCAACACCATCTCAGTGTCCTGCTATCAATGCAGCTACTAATGAGCCCTTAATCTCCAGAATTCCCTTCATCCCTAGGAACAATTTGGTCCTTTCTTAGATTGAAGAGTATCTTTTTGCAGTCCAAGAGATGAGGAAGCAGAAGTAGCAGCAATGATCCCAACAGTAGAAGGGATGTGGTGAAAAAAGTAACTAGTAGCAGAAAAGATCACTAAAAAGAAAGGAGAGGAACCCTGAGTTTAGGCAAAGCAGCCTTTGGCAGCTTGTATCAACTGACTATGGCACGCAGAGCACAATTTAGCACAAAGTTCTTTCAGAGGCTTTAAACAAGCCCTCCTAATTTTTTTCATTTTAAGTAATAGCCTTTAAACAACCAGCAGTGAAGCATGATTTAAAAACAATTTTTAAAATGTAAATACTCTTTGAGTTCACTTCAGCTTTAATGGTCTAATCATCAATCATACAAGCTTTCCATATGTTAATAAAACACAGAACATAGTAGAAGTATCTTATTTATTTCTGACTCACCAGTATCAAGGTACCAAAGATCTTTGCAGCAAACTTGATTGTTCCAAGCTTTTCTGTAGCCATCTCTACCACTCCAGATATACAGACGAGTGCCAACAGCTACAGCACAGTGTCCTGCTCTTGGCCCTGGTAACAAGTTACTTTTGTCTTCCTGGCAATCTGAGATCAGACCTATCCATTCTGTGGTATCTAGTAAATGAAACTCAAAGCATTTAGTTTCTAGATGTTTTCCAAAACAATAAAGATGTTAACACACTTAACTACTCAGAAAAAAAAAAAATCACTTCTCCTTTATAGACAACTGCATTTAAAATGGAAATATTATGAAGAGAAGGTCACTTTCCAATTAGCGTGCAAGATAAAATCAATTCATACAGGCTGAATTTTCTGACCTCTGGTTCTCTCTCTCAGGTAAATAGATCAGAAGTTAAGAATTCAGGGATAGTACTACCATGCTTAGAAAAACCTCATTTCAGAATCTGTTTCCTGTGTTCTTCTACAAATGAAAAAGGAGTATTTACATTACTTAACATTAAAGTTGCATTAACAAAGATTTGAAGAAGCAAACCTGCTGAATCTTCAAAGAAAAATAATAACTAAAAAATTACTTTTCACGTAATATGCAAAAAAACTGGCAACTTCTTTAATCAGCCAGGATTACAAATATGTATCCTAAACTTTACTCAAGGTCTTCCAAATAGTTACTCTACTCTGTTAAGAAAACACTAATTCAAAACACTCACTCCCAGAAAGGCAGAAACACTAACCCAAATTAAGGTATGAAAAGGAACCGGTGCATTTCCATTCACCATCAGGAGCAGAAATTTCACCTCCTGCTGACTGTGGAACCCATCCACCAAAAACATACATTCTGAAATACAGGAAAAGAGGGAAGAGGGAAAAAGAAAAGAAACACCAATTAACACCTAGATGTGCTGCATGTGCTCTCTCAAACTAGGACAAAAAAGAAAATTTCCAGTGTGTTACAGTTTTGGTTCACAGCAAATTTTATTTGTATCTACTGTCTTTATGAAGTATTGTTGCAGACTTCTATTTTCTGAAAATTTTGAGTAAACTGACTGATTGAAAAGCCCAACCACACAAAAAAGTCCCAGAAATTCCTCAACTTCCTAGAAACAGCAGTTAATACTGTAACATTTAGCAAACCATCAAACTGCTAATGCTCTCCAAAAATCCCACATGTACAACAGAATTTCTACAATTCTTTACTGCAGAGCCCTCAGAAATTCATGCCAAAATAAGATGACTGGCATCTAACTCAGATATCAAAATTTAAAAATATAACACAGGCAACAAACTACTAACATTTTAAGTAAATAATAAAAAGCTAAGCTGTTGGATCAGAAGATATAAAGCTTTCATATTTCTTTACTCCCTTGCCTCTCTGTCCTCATGCCAGCTTGTAAATGAAATCTATGTTTAAAAATCCATTTTATCAATGCTACCTGCCAAAACAAACCATATTGGCAAGAAGCAGAGTAATGAGGGTCAGACTGCAGAAAAAGTGGGGAATAGTTTTGCCTGGAATTAGTTTTACCCTCTGATCAGTTTCCTTGCATAGCTACCTCATCTGTGTCACACACACAGAGGCACTGAAGCTTGCTCCTGACAGAGCTCAGGCTCAGCTGAGGCTGCCCCAGAATGCACCAAGGCGCTCCAAGAAGCCCAGAAAGGTGCTGGGCAGATTGTCCTGCTGGACAGAAACACTGACAGCTTGCTACCCTTGAGTTAACAGTAGCACTGAAATAGCAGCAGAAAACTATTCTACAGGGCTGCTTTTTATACTGAGCAGTAGTGGATAAGCATCATCATTCTCCTACTAGGTGTACCTTTCTAGAGTTGAGCTTTTAACAACAGACATACTTGTTTCCTATTACATTGGCCGTATGGAGACTGCGAGGAAGTGGTACTGTCCCTTTGGTTTCTGGTCTTGACCAGGTCATGGTTTCTAAAAGAAAGAAAGTAAAATCCTCAAACAACAAAAAATATATCTTGTTGCTACATATTTCATTACCTGGATTTTAGGAGGGAACACACCTCTAATTCAGCAAAGCTAAATTTCACCTTTTTAAGATGGTGACTTTTAGAAAAAGGGTTCAATAATAAGCACTTGGAACTTCTTTAAAAAAAAATCACAGGAAATACTGATAAACTAAGTGTTTGTCAAAAAACATAAATTATGGTTTTATAATGGTTAGTCAGCTTTGTTTCTTTAGAGTGCTTTAAAGACTATGACATCTGTCTCATAGAGTACCTATAATCAGTGAGGGTAATATATGCAAACAATACTGAATCTATTTAATTCCAAATATTACAAAAGGTTAACACTATGGTGTCAGTCTCAGTAATATCTGCACCACAGCATGCCATTAACCTTTCTATATTGTAATACTTCCCCACTCAGCCAGTAAGCACTGACTTCTGCTGGCAAACCAACTCACCTATGTCAAGTTCCCAGAGATCATTAAGCCGACAGCCACACATGCCTCCAAAAATATACATCTTTGGGCTTCCCACATCTTTTCTGCAGTACACTATGGCTGTGTGAGATTCTCGGGGAGATGGCAAGATTCCTTTGGTCACAGGAATACTCCAGCCGACCACGCCAGACCCATGTTGCAGCTCCAGTTCATAGAAATCATTTAAATATCTAGAGTATTATTGTCAAAGTATGAAAAACTCACTTATAAGCATGACAACATATATACTTTAAACCACAACCACTTCCAGGTATTATAGACTTCTGTCTTGGGAGGGTGCAGAGTTTTAAACTCTCAAAACATTTGATATATTGTGGACAGTACCAAATCTGGATTTAAAATGGATTTCAAACAAAAAAAAAATTAACAGTTATAACTCACTGCCTCTGAGAAAACATGCTCTCTTATTTCCTACACTGTATTACATAAAAGAAACAAGAAAACAACATTTCTTGCAAACATTGCTACATACAGACACACAAACTGCAAAGCTGTGGAAAATACATGATGACAGGAGGTATTAGAGAGAAATGTCTGCAACTCTTAAGGCAACCAAGGTGACAAGAAGCTGTTAGTTTCCTTCTGTCTTCAGGCTGGCCAATGCACAATTAGCCATTTGTTGCTGAATCTATCAGCAAGTTATTTTTAGATAATCGTCTTTGAATCTTGGCATTCACACCAGATACCTTTTGTTTACTGAGCTTGAAATTGCCAGTTTATAGTTCAGTGGCTATAAGTGCTCTGAACTGCAGGTGAATGTGGATATAAAACTTCAGCATTATAGCAGAGTTTGCTGACAATAACAGCAACTTCAGCTGTTATTGTAAAAAATTTCCAGATGAATTGATAACTGTTTTTCACAGCAATACAGAAAAACCATCCATCATGAATTCCCTGATGACTCATGAGACGCTGCTGATTGAAGTAATTCCAACAAACAAGCCATTCTTAAAAACACCCAAAATACCAGGAGAAATACAAAAGCCTACTCGTCAGAGCTGTCACTCAATGTTCCATATTGTGGGATCAGCAGAAGGAATACCTAATCTTCTTCAACATGTAACCCCTTCACTGCATAAATAATCCAACTTTAAGCATTTGGTGTGCAGGACAGCCTGCCTAGAATGTTCCTTTTCACAGCTGTCAAATCAAATAATTTATCAGGCGTTTAATTTAAAGACAAATCAGCATACCTGGGAACATTATTATTTGAATCTTCACTTTCATTTGCCAGGCCACCAAATAAATAGCACTTGTTACCATACAAAGAAAAGCTGTGGCCAAGCCGAGGACAGGGTGGTGATCCATTTGAAGGAGCTTGAGGTTTTACTTTTTTCCAGAGCCATCGACTTGCCTTGAAGACAAGAAAAAATTATTTAGAAATAATTTCATTGATAGTCTGTCATAACAAATAGAATTCATATAATATTAACATTTGTATATTTTCTGAATTACTTTTAAGGGAATGCTTCTGCAGTTGGTAAAATAACATGTATTTCTTCATGAACAGATAAATAAAGTAGTCCTGAAATTCAAAACATGTTCATATATTTCCTACCTGCAACTCATATAAATCATTGCTGTATCTTCCATATTCAACCATTCCTCCAAAAACTAATATTCTGGTACCATCACAAACAAATCCATGTGCTGCACAGCCTGGAGGAATATCTCCCCTTACAGCAGGAAGGAACCATTGATTTGTAACTATAGTAGGAAATAAAAAACCAAAAACCAGAAAAATAGATTAGAAAAATATTTCAAACAGTGAAACATGTATTTTTAAACACCTCTGCTTTCTAAAGAATTACCTCTGAACTGCAGATAACTATAGCTATTTATTTCACACTAAGTTTTAAACGAATTCTTTTCTTTAATAACAAGAAAAGCAAACACTTCTATCAAAGCAATATTACTCAGTATATGAATGAGCCCATGAGGTCACTGTAACTAAGTCAAGTCATGAAGGGTCATCCAGCAATTTAATAGACTTGCCAAGAATAGAGGCTAATGAGGAACACAAGTGCAGTTCCACACAAAAGAGATAACAACGCTAACTCAGAGGGAGCTAGCCCTAGAAACAGAATTATTAGAGCTACAGCAGCATGGCGCTGTGCCTGGACTTAATAGCCCTATTCAAAAACTAATTACACTGTTCTGGGACCCATTTTAATATCCACAGAGTGGGAGAGGAGAGGCACAGAGTCAAGAAAAAGCAACTGAGACTGTCTGATCCAGCAGCATAGTGGTGCCTAAACTGTTCTGGAATTTAAGAATTACAGGGGACAACGTCTTATTTTTCCTACACTTTTTTATAAGCACAAAGAGGAGAAGTAGGAAATTAGAAGCTTCCAGTGAGCGTTGCTGCAAGGGATTAAGATCCTCTCACTGTGTGCCAGCTCCTTGAAAATCATCACATGCATAGCAAGGGCCATGGATGACATCCCACACTCGGGCAGGAAAGGTCATAACCCTGCATCTTAAACCCCAGAATAAAAAAGGTCAGTTTGGGCCAAGCACTCATCCGGAAACTGGAACAACTAAGTCATGATGCTGTTTGTTACTGCTGCAAAGGGGAAACATCTTAAGCAGAAAGTCTGGGAAGAAAAAAAACAAGTCATGATAAGACTCACTCAAAAGGCACCCGTCAGAACCTCTGTTGTGATGGCATAACTATATTAAGAGTTTTCTTTGGATTATTTGTCAGAACAGAAAGGCTAAGAGATTTCTTTTCCTTCTCCCCTCAGAAATGTGATTTAAGCACAGTAGATCTTTAAGCTATCCAAGAAAAATCTGCCCGGAAAAACCTCAAGCAGAAGCACATATCAGTCACTGAACTCCCCGTCTCGGCCCAAGCCCTGAAATTCCACGCAAGTTTTCCAGCCCTATCCAGCATTCCGTACAGTAACTATTCAGGCGTCTGATCTTTCACAAATAAAATCGGTCTTGGGCAGCTTCCCGTTTGGAAAGGCTCCCGATACCAACACGTTGGCTTTTTCAAACAAGATTCCCATTCCAGCGCCTTCGCCTCTCGTGAGCGGCCGCCACCAGAGGGAAGGCGGGGGATCCGGACACTCGCAGGGACTAATCCCGCCGGCCGCCATTCAGCCGCGACCTGCAGCGGGGAGAGGCTCCGCCGCCCGGCGCGACAGCCGGGACAGCACAACAGCCGCGACACGCACCGGGCCATGCTCCGGGCGCTACTCCCACCAAGGAGCACCGAGCCCGCAGCAGCACCACCCCAGGGAAGACCCCTGGCCCAGGCGTATTTCCCGCCCCGCCATTTCGGCTCCGGACAGCTCCTCAGCCCGCCCGCGAGCAGTGCCGGGGGAGGGCGGGAGGCCATGGGGGGATCCCCGGCGCCGTGCGGAGCCCGGCGCCACCGCCGGTCGCAGACGGGACAGCCCTGCCGCTGTCCCCCCCGCCCCGCCCGCCCCGCGGCCCCGCCCCGCGCACCCGTGTTGTAGACGTGCAGCTCGTCGGCGATGCCCTCGTTGCCGCCGCCGAAGATGATGAGCAGCTCTCGGATGGCGACCGCGCGGTGCCCGTGGCGGGAGCGCGGCACCGGCCCCGTGAAGGAGGACACCCGCCTCCAGCTCAGCCCGGCGGCGGCCGCCGCCATCTCAGCGCCGCTCCCACAAGGCACCGCGCGGCCGGGGCAGCCCGCCGGCGAAGGGGGAGCGCTGACGTGAGGGCGGCGGGGCCGCGTCCCGCCCCGCGGCCGCCTCCGCCGCAGCCCCGGCTCGGCACGGCCCCCTCCGCTCCTGCGGCGTCCCGGGCCCGGCCGCGCTCCGGCGGGAGCCCTGCAGGGGCTCCGTGCCTGCGGCGCACGCGGAGGCGGCGTGGGCTCCTCTGCAGGGGGCACCCGCTCTGCCGCCGAGCCCTCAGAAACGCGTACCACATTCCCCCCCCCCCCCTTTTTTTTTTTTTTTTTTAAACTGGCTATCAGTAGGCGAGGCAATGCTGCTGCCTGCGAGGCGTGCGGCGAGAAAGAAATGAGTTGCTGGTTAAACACTGAAGATTGAGATTAGCAGCCGAGGTTTCGGTTCTGCAGCTGGCAGCTGTAGAAACGGGGTGATCTGAGTGAATTCGAAGGTTACGCCCTGCAGGAGAGAAGCTGCTCTTTCCTGTATGAGGGGGATGTTGTGCGAGAATATATAAACGCGTGAGGCTGAGGGGAAACAAAAAACCTGTATCTGGTGCTAAAAGTCTCTTCTCGTTGAGTTCTACAAGGTAAATGATGATGCTGAGACGTGTAATTCAGGCTGGACATTAGGAGGAATTCCTTCATAGAACGGGTGATTAGACATTGGAATGGGCTGCCCAAGGATGTGGTGGAGGTATTTAAGGAAAAACTGGATGTGGCACCTACTGCCATGGTATGGTTGACAAGGTGGTGCTTGGTCACAGGTTGGACTCGATGGTTTCAGAGTGCTTTTCCAACCTGGTTCGGTGATTCTCTGAAGGTGTTACTGCATTGCCAATAATCCCAAGGGTTCTGCCAAGTGAAGGAGCCAGTCCCAGTTCTGCAGGCTCATATGACTGTGTGCTGTTTAGATCTGTTCAGATTCACATAGAAATGAAAGGGAAGGTGAAAAAAACATTGGTGGATTTTGATGAACACGGGCTTAATACAACTTAAATATCATAGCACAGCAAAATACTAATAGTTGGGGCCATCTGCACAAAGCTTATAACTGTATGTATAACTCTTTTAAAAAATTTTTGTTCAAGCAAAAGATGGATTCCTGTACAAAATCAGACAGATAGTACAGTTTGGGCATGTTTGAGGCACATAGTTGAAATCCCACATTTTTGGCTCCTGCAAATGGAACAACAATCTTCATTTAAAACAATTAAGATTTTTAAGTGTTATTGACTACTACTCATAAATTTGGCACTGCTTCATGATAAAAATATGAAAAATAGTTTAGAGTTGCAGATGTTTATTTTTATTCCTTTCAGTACTCATGAAAGTCTTGTGACAAAACAGTGGTTTGTCATTTAGAAAGTTCATTCCTAGAAGAGAGGGACAGAATTCAAATAAAAGAAGTGCTGTAGAAAGAAAACTGTAAAAGCATTCCAGAAGAGCTTAGGAGGTAGAGTATCACCATGTGCTGGTTACCTTGATCTAAGATCTTTTTGAATCTAAACCAAACTTGTGGATTAATTGCTCAAAGATTAGGAAATTAGATGATTCAAGTAAAAATGCATGTTCAGAGTTGACTTTTGCAAGTTTCCCTTAGCTTTTGACTCTCAAGAGCTCTGCCAACAGACTCTGGAAAAAACTTTGGCTTTCTCTTAGACTTTGGCATGTTATAGTCTGGCTCTTGCACACTAGTTATCTGTTCACATTTACCATAAATAATGACTAAAAACATAACTTGCATCTAGATTTTGGAAGTAACTTCTGGAAGGGTTTGTTTCCTTCACTTTCCCCCACCCCTTTAAGACCTTTTGTCTTATGGGATTTGTTTGCAATCTGCTAGCTGAAGCTCTGAGGCAAGTTTGCCAGATCTGGGGCTGCATCATCCCTCTGCACATCTGGAAGTGGTTTATGTGCTCTCATTCCTCCAGCTCAGCGTCTGGGCTCTGCACTATTCCTCAGCAGCAGAGAAAGGAAAGAAAACCAGCACAACTCCAAAGTAAACTTCGAAGAGTTCGAAAAAGGAATTGAATCATAAAACTGTTACTGTGCCCTGTAAGGCCCTTGTGTGGGTGATTTTGAAGGAGGATGGTGGTCAAGGACGCTTTGGCAGGAGTGCTTACAGCTGTGGGCTATCTAGGATCCGAGTAAATAGCTCCACAGCACTTCAGGAGAGAAGAGTCCCGAATACTGTGCTGCTTTGAAGAGGTAAAAAGACTAATTAAGCAGGAAATATCTGAGCAATAATGTCACTGTTTTTGAGCTTTCCCTTCTGCAGCCCCTTGTTTTGTTACAGGATTTGGCAGCTGAGCTAGGGATTGCCAGGTTCCAGGAAATAATGTCTACAGTAAATAAGCAAATATTTGCAGGGGAATAAATATACCACTTTCCTTAAAAATCAGTAGGTAATCAATTGGTGTTTCAGAGGCTTAGGAATGCTGTAGTTTTAGAACTCAGACTTGTGTGAGAGTCTGTCTTTGGATTTTAAAGTTTAAAACATGGTTCAGTTGATGTGGATTTAATAATTTCTGGAGATAGCACGAAGCTGTGGCTGTGCAGCTTTCATCTTGCAATGACCATCAGGACTGTTTGTGGCTATTGTTACAAAGGCTAATTCAAAGATAGTGGGCAGTTCTGTGGAACTCAGAGGAAGATTGTGATCAGCTAAAGTGGGGCTGGAAAATTAGTCCAAGAGTGTAGCAGGTTCTGTTGTCTCTCTACTTGCCTAAATGAGTAAAGTTTTTAAGTGTAAAAGAAGGTAATACTTCTGTGTAATGTATGAGAGAAAGGCTTTCTCAGCTGTGTTTTTTTTTCGACAGATAAGCTTGATTTCCTCTGTGTAAATTAATGCCACATGAAGAGAATGGTCTGGTGGAATGTTAATAAGTAGTGCAGATGTGGAAGAACTTCCAGAGTACTCCTTTCTCAATGCAATTTAGTCATTAGCTGGGACTTAAATACATTTGAATATAAGTGGTGTGTAAACAATGCCACATCTTAGATTTTGTATATATATATTTTTGTTGTTGTTGTCATTTAACTTGTTGGTCAATGTAGAGACTAATTTAGTATTCTGCCTGAACCTGAGCACTAACCAATGAGAAGTGGTCAGTTTTGTGACTCAGATTTCAAGAATTCTTGCTGTCTGTCTGATTTGTCAAGGAGCTGGAACAAACTTCATTTTTATGTGTGCACAGATCCCATCTTATATCTTTATCTGTGCTGTAGCGTGTCCATATCTATAGATGTGGAAGCAGGGACAATTGTTTTCTACGTAGTATAAAGGTTACATCACACAGTTGGATTTTTCTCTCCCCTCCAACTTCTGGTGCTGTTTTTTATTGTTGGTTGTTGTTGTTTTGGTTATGTGGTTTGTGTTTTCTTTCATAAACAGTAGTTTTGGGTCTAGAATTCAAATGAATGTTGTATTTCTCATAATCCTGTACTTTAGGGATTATGTTCTGTCCTCTCAGACATGGCTCCTCTCAGGCCTGGACTAGGAGCACAGTTTTAGGGAAGGCTGCCTCCTTTTCTTCAGCATCACAAAAAATGTTCATTAATACAAGCCACACTACACCCACTGGAAGAATAGGGGTGTAAGAAAGTATTTTCACTATTGCTTTGAAATTTTTTGAAGGTCTAGAGTACACTGTCCTGGTATAAGATTCCCATATATTTGGGAATGCATACTCCAGCAAGACATTAGTATTTGCTATGGTTACTATGTTTGAGGTGAAATCAGAGATAATTATATTTATAAATTGTACTTGTGGATGTTTTAATACTTCTTTGCAAAGTATCTTCAAATGTACTAAAAATCGCCTACTCATGTAAATGATCAGATAGGATTTATGAAAATGTTTTTCACAACCTATTAGTTGCTTAAATTATTAATAAAAATATTTCAAACCCATAATATTAGTATTAGTTCAAAAGCAAAAAGGTATTTACAGACATTAATTGCAGTTTTACTTTTACCAGTTCAGCAATATAATTTGATAATCCAAAACCTAGACCTTTATATAACTAACTAAATTCACTTCTGGCATTAATGATATTTCTCTTTTATTTCTTTTTCTTTTAATTCTTTTTTATTTTAGTTTACAGATTACAGTTCTCATCCAACAGGACACATGGCTCTTTTAAAGAAAAGTAAGAGAGATTAAAAACATTTGAAAGATGTATTTTTTAAAAGAGGACAGAAATGTCAAATCCAATTTCTTATGCAACTGTTGTCGCAGTTGTGCACAAATTTAGCGTTCTAGTATTGCTAAATTATGCTTAACTTTAAGTATGCAAATAAGTGTTTTCCTGTTAACTGTGTCAGATAAGTACCACATTAATTTAAAATTACTCACTACTTTACTTCAAGAGACTGGAGATTGTGAAATTTCCCACCAATACTGCAAGTAGCTGCTCTTTTCATGTGAATTATGCCCAGGGCACTGAAGCTGAATTTTAGAGATCTCTGCACATTAATGCTTTCATACTCAATACTGAGGTGTAGCCCCAAGAATTTTGGGGCTCTTATCAGCTATAAGGGTCAATGACTGAAAATGGACTTTTACATTTATTTATGTAAATGTAAAAGCCCCAAATGTCTCAGAATTCAATGGGTGTTTTCCTCAGCTGTTTTAAATTAGTGCAGGTTTGGTTTACCAATTTCAATCTAGTCTCATGTCCAGTTGTGGCCTGTTGGCCATTTTGATTAAAGTAGAACAAAACTCTGTTCACTTTGCACTTTTGAACACCTTAAATACATTTTATGGTGGTGCAAAAGTAATAAAGAAGTTTGAAACAAAGAACGCGATGTTGATGAGGGCAATGTATTCCTTCCCTATTGTGCTTGGTGAACTGTCCCAACACCTGCACATGCTTGGTTTGTGTTGAATGACTTAAATTTGTACAAGACAGTCTTCTAGGAATTATGCATCATATATGCATATACAGACCTGAGTATACAGTCAGGTCTTTGGCTTGCTTTGATTTTACTGATTTAAAGTACCCTGTTGAAATAAGTATTTTCAAATATTTTGAAACATTGCTGGTTTCAGTAGAATGGTGGGTTTGGTTTTTTAGAATTTTTAGGGTTTTGCTCAGATCCTTCAGGATCTGAACACTGAAAGAGATAAAAAAAATTCTTCTGTGTCTGAAGTTTCATAAGGGAAACATAACAGAATGGAAGAGCTATATAAAAATAATTAACTCATAAAGTGAGTGTAAACAGAAAACAGATTAGCTAGGAAAAAAAAAACACCAAACTTTCCAAGCTCCTGGTCAAATTCAGAAATATGTGAATTTTCTAGGGAATCTTATGATTTAGTGAGAAAATCAACAATGAAAATCAAATATTTGCAAATTACTTTAATAAGAGAGTGTTATTGTTGTGTTTCTAATGGAAGATTTCACTTGATCAAATAACATGAGACAAGCACAACAGTTACAGGTTATCAAATTCTTCTATCACTTGTACTGGTTACAAATTGGATTTTTTTTCTTAATCAGGTACTTGGGAATTACCTGTTATATTGATTGTTAACACGTTCTCCCTCTTGTTTCAGTTAACCAGATCTTACTATTACTTCTTGTCTTAACCGTGTGTGCTATTCTATATAACAAAGTTCACCAAGTGCCCTTGGCATTGAGAAATGAAACAGGTAAGTGACTCTCACTTCAGTTTCATTTATGTTCCTGTTTTGTATTCCTCATGTCTTAACTTGAACAGCACTTTTCACCTTACTGAATGTCCGGCAGTAGATGAACTACTCACACTGGTGCATATAGTCTGGGATGAAAAGCATTTTGCTTCTGAATTACTTGAATAAAATTATAGGAGATTGATAGTGATGACTAAGAGTTGTAATTCTGATTAAGTTTTTATCTAGCTGTCACTGATGTAGATGGATGCTAGAGTATATCCTTACTTGAGCTGAACAGATTGGAGTTGTCAAGTGGTAATAATAAACTTTGATCACGACCTGCCTCCCTGGGAATGTTCTTGGCTTGATTGTTCATTTCAGATAGACCATCAAATCTTCATCTTTACAGCAGAAGTTTTAGCTGGAATTTTTATAGTGACAGAAACCTGCTATGATTAATAAGGTTGAACTAGTATTAAATGTCTATATAAATAGACAAGATAAACAAACTCTGCCTTGATATAAATAATTTATTTTCAGTATATTTTTGTTGGGGTTGTTATGACTGTAATTGTTATGTTTTAACCATATAGTTATATCTGTTTAAGTTCTGTAAGTTAATCTGTACTAATCAGGGATAAAAATCTTTAGCAGGAGTGTGACCTGATTCAGTGTAGTTTAGGATTTTTTTTTCCCTTCAATCATTAGCAACTTCCTGCTGGTATAAATTTTTGCACTCTACTTTTCAAGCCAGCTTACCAAATAAGTGGAGCTCATGCAATTGCACTGTCTCTTTGACTTACCTCCTTACTTTGATAATTTTGGAATGTATTGTGCAATTTGTACTAAAAATAACTGAGAAGTAGAAGTCTCAAAGGTACTCAAGCCTCTCCAGATTTCATATGAATAAACAGCTACATGAAATACAGGCTGAATTGTGCCCCCACTGAGTAGAAGATGCTGAGAACTCTCTTATTTATGCTGTTTGGAGGCATCCAACAGTCCAGTCAACATGCAAGTGGTTCTGGATTAGCAACAGCTCAAGCTGTGTGCCTTGCGAGATGGGGATGTGTGTAGGATGTGGTAAGGAAAAATGGAGTGCTAATAAAATGATTCCACTGCTTATGGTAGTTCTTACTCATTTTTGTGACCCAGGTCTGATGTAAAATGGGTTTGTTCCTTGTAGGGGATTTGGAGAGCCCTGAGGAAGTGGAGGAAGAAATCCCAGTGGTGATCTGTGCTCCTGCGGGCAGGATGGGTGCGGCTGTGGCAGCGATCAGCAGCATCTACAGCAATACAGAGGCCAATGTTTTGTTCTACATCACTGGGCTGAAGACAACCATCCCACACATTCGGTACACACCAGCCTTGCTTTGTTCTGGGCTGTAGTTAGAGCCATGATGTTGTTTTCCCTAGCACAGGCATAACCACTTCTAGACTTCAGACGACTTTTCAGGGAAATGTAGTGGTGTTGGGAGCAAACCCCAGGCTTCTGTATGTGATGGAAAAAGGACCTTTGTCATCCACAAGGCACTGACTCCTGCAAAGGGGTATGAGATAGCCAGGCCATGCCATACCTGTTCTTGGGTTTTTGTAGATAGGCTGCAGAAGAGCCTGTAGTAAGGTGAGGATACACTGTTTGTCACAATCCTACTTTGTGGCACTGCACTTACCTCTCTTCTGTGCTGGGTCTTCAGCTTCAGAGTAGAAAAATCTTGCTGTTTAAAGCTAATTTCAATTGATGAT
Source organism: Chloebia gouldiae (assembly GCA_003676055.1). Classification (NCBI taxonomy): domain Eukaryota; kingdom Metazoa; phylum Chordata; class Aves; order Passeriformes; family Passeridae; genus Chloebia; species Chloebia gouldiae. Next base: position 6,801,776 of record QUSF01000028.1, read on the forward strand.
GTATTAAATTTATAAAAAGAGGCCCAAAAGGTATTGAGATGACTTTCCTTTCTTTCCATTTCACTTCGTTCCTTAATTTCTTATTTAATTTCCTATTATGAAATGAGAATCCTTCATTTCATGACAGGAAATGAAATCTCAGGATTTCAATGAATATTCATCTCATTACATTTCAGTTCCTTTCACAGCACTTCATTCCATTCAACTTAATTGTTTTCACTTAATTTCAGAAGTTTCTTCTTCTCAGTTTCACTGCATTATATTTTCCTTTCCTTTCTATCCTTTTTGCTTTAATCCTTCATTTCTCATTTTATTTCCCTTCCTGAAATGAAAATTCCTCATTCATGAAAAGGAAATGAAATCTCAAGATTTCAATGAATATAATTTCTTGAGGTTTTATCTCAATTCAATGCACTTAATTTCATTCTATTCCCTTTGTCTTGTTTCACTTCATTATATAGTTTTATCTTTTTTTTTAAATTTAATTTTATTTCATGTCTCTTTATTTCACTTAATTCCTTCATTTGTTATTTAATTTCCTTTCATGATATGAGAATTCTTAATTTCATGAAAGGAAATGATATCCTGGTATTTCAATGAATGTAATTTCATGAATATTCAGTTCATTATATTTCAGTGTTCAAATTTGCAAACATTGTCTTGAAGAGGACCAAATTGTGAATGCAAACTAAAACATTTCTTAACAGTTCTCACCTCTGGCCACTTCACTTCTGTAGCCTTTGTACCTGCAATTTGTATCTGGAGAGAAAATAAACAGCGGTGATAAGAAATCTGACAAAAGTATGAAAAGAAAATTAGCTTAGTCTAAAGAAAACAATTAGGAGGTGATGTAGGAATCATCTGGAAGAATATAAAGCTGTGAAAGGGAGAAGACTAACCTCAGCTTTAAAAGCACTGTAGATAGAGTAAGAAATAATAATATTTGATTATAGCAAGACTTAGAATATAGTTTATTGGAAGTAATGGTGAAAGATTAGTTGTTTGGGCTACACACCGAGTCTCTGGTTTTGGGAGTGGTGTGGTGTGTTTGTTTTACTGAGGTTTTGTGGGGGAATTTTTGTATTTTAGGAATAAGTTTAACAAAGGTCTGTGTGCAATAGCTGTAGACTAAGTGGTTCTGTCTTGGGATAGAATAGATCAAGTGAGCATTCAAGGTCTCTTATTATTCTCCTAAGTGTCTGTGAATTTCATGCTGGAAGTACTTGCCACGCACTTGATATTTCTTTTATCACTTCTTTTCTTTCCATTACAGAAAATGGATTGAAAATTCTAAACTGAAAGAAATAAAATTTAAGATTGTGGAATTCAATCCTATGGTACTAAAAGGAAAAATCAGACAAGATGCATCACGTCCTGAGCTACTGCAGCCTGTGAGTCAATTAAGGCCACATAACAAATTATTGAGGTTTTTAATACTTATTATGGGCTTTAAAATGTCCTAGATCTGTTCCATTTCATGCACGGTATGTGTGTATATGTCTCTTCCAATGCAAGAGCCAATGACCATGAGATGAAGTTAGAGTGACAGCAAAAAAAAGAGATATTTCACACTTTTCATGCAATGAGTACTGCACCTCTAGAATTCCTTGCTGAAAGGTCTTGTGGATGAAAAAATGTACAGGGGTTCAGTTAGGATCAAAATTCATATTTAAATCACCTCTAGGTCAGAAAATCCCTTGAGCTGAAAATAGCTGAAAACTAGGAGAATACATGGAGCAACTGTTTTGGATGCTTGCTCTATTTTTATTTTTCACTGAGCATCTGGTTAGGACCACTCTGAAGGCAGGGGCTGGGTAAAATGGTCTGAATTCTTATGGTTGTTTTTACATTCTCAGTCCCTCTTCCCTCTACTCTGTTCTTCATTGCTGTAGTAGAAGTTATCCCATGTCATCAGTCAAATCATTCCTTTAGAGCAGATTGATGATACTATTCTATTGAAATGTTTGGTGTGATGTATGCTGGAAGAGCATTGGCAGCAGGTCCAGAAAGGTGCTCCTTCCTCTCAGATCTGCTCTGGTGAGGCTGCATCTGAAGTGCTGTGTCTAGTTCTCAGCCCACCAGTTAAAGAAAGATAAGGGCTTACTGGGGCAAGTCCAACACGGGCTGCAAAAATTATGAAGAGGCTGAACCATCTTTTATATGAGAGGCTGAAGCATCTTTCATGAGAGACTATTGAGACTGTTTCAGTCTGGAGAAGACAAGATTCAGGAGGATCTTTTCAATGTATGTAAATGCTTGAGGGGAGCAACAAGAGACAAGGGGCACAAATAACATTAAATTCCCTCTGAGCTAAAGAAACGGATTTTTAAAGCATGAGTTTAAAAGTCTTAGGTTGCCCAGAGAGACTGTTGGGCCTCCATCTGTGGATGTATTCAGAACCCAACTGGGCATGGTCCCTGCAAACCTGCTCAAGTGGGCTCTGCTGCACCATCGAACAAGAGGATCTCAAAAGGTCCCTTGCAGCCTAAAGAATTCTGCGAGGAAGCAGCAGATTTGGGCTGCATGGTTAGGATCATAGTGGATAAATAATAGCAGCAATATTAGTAATAATACTGGATTTGAGATAGTAGTAAAGCTGTGGGGGAGGAAGCGAATGGTCACTGATTAGTGCTCAATAAAGAGAGAAATTCTGACTGGCAAAATAGAGACAGAAGCCCGAGACTGCTGCAGATTTACTGTTTAGTCATTACCTTTTCTTTGTCTTTAATAGCTGAACTTCGTTCGATTTTATCTTCCTTTGCTTATCCAGAAACATGAGAAAGTAATATATTTGGATGATGATGTCATTGTTCAAGGTAAGCTGTTGTCTAAAAAGCAGTTTCTAACATAATTACAATCCAAGTTATTGCAGCTTTTACAGCCATTTGGAAATATGAGATAAAAACTGAGGCAGCTGCTAGGAGTGTTGAACTTAGGGAAACTAGAAATAATCTGTTTGTTTAATGAAAGTTTGAGGAAGAACTTACCTGCATATATTTTGAATAATTGTGATCATAATTTTATGTGGGTTTCGTTTAAATTGATTCTGGTCAATGGCTGAAAGATACCATGGATTTCACTCATGTACTGCAATGTTTGTTAAGTGTGTGACACACACTTCTTGCTAGTATTTGATTTCCCACAAATGCCTTATCCAGAATTGCTGTTCCTGAGAGCAAAAGGAATTTACTCAAATAATAGGATGGAAGCTCCAAACACTCAGCATACGGCTTTGAGCATCTTCAGCTCAGAATGCAAAGCAATTTGCAGAATCACAAAGATTTTGGAGTTCCTAGTCAAGTGGGAGCTCTTAGAAGACATTCAAATCCTGAAAAAATATTTTTTTTCTTATCATCCAAGTGATCTCTTTTGAAGACCAATCATTTTTTAAAGATTAATTTCTTGTGAGTTTTTTCTGTTCTGTTTCCAAGTTGTTGGGTTTTTTTTTTCTCTGTAGAGCTGTTATCTTCATATGTGTTTTATCATATTTTCTTGTTACTTTAAAGCACTTTTTAGCCAGAGTGTTGTCCTTGAACCCTGGTGGGCAACTAAGAAAAATTTCCTTTGGAAGGACTGAGTATAACTACAATAAATTTTTTGGCCTAAATTAGTCTTTTCTATAAGAACATTAAGACCAGTGAATTTGCACATGACAAAAGCATAATTCTCCACTGCTTTTCTGTACCTTTTTATAGTTTTGTCTCTACAGAGGCAGATTTCAGACCAGCTGCACTTAAAGGGGCCACTATTTGCTGCTTTGTAAAAGACAACTAATCTGTTCTGTCTTACTTTAATTTGCCATAGACTTCCTATCACAGTTCTCCAACACAGGTGTTTTCAATGGCAATCTCTGCTTTTTTGTTTTGTTGTTTTGTCTGTCATCAGTGTGCAGCAGCAATGTTTAACTCTCTGCAAAGTTCTAGGTCTTCATTTAGACTCCAATTTCATGAGCAGCTCAAGCTGAGCCCTCCCCTGTCACCCCTCCCTGCGCCTGTGTTCACCAGGACTGTGCTCCCTCTTCCCCTGGGGGTGTCGGCTGATGGTCATTGTGGAGCTGCAGGATAAAGGTGCAGTTTCACATCGCCCCTCATGGTGGGCTGCTGCTGATCAAGTGGCCTCTCCTGTCCCTAAGGAGCTCCTCTTACCTGTGTAAGCTGGAGCTGTGCAGCTGCAGAAGCAGCTGGTTCAGCTGTTTGACCTGGCACAAGACCGGCAGCACTCGAAGTAAAAGACACTAAAGCAAACAAAAAACTGAAAGCTGTAAGGGGTTGGCATGCAGGCTCACTTGATTGCTGTGGAAGAGTTCTGCTTCCCACTGTCCTGAAACTGTTCTGGCACATCTTGGGTACCTGACAGTCAGGTGATGAGTGAGGTGACAGGCATTACAATGTTTCCCTCCACCAAGAAGGAGCTGGGTGGGCTGTGAAGCCAGCAGGGATGGTCAAGTGAAAGGCAAATTTCAATCAGCCATGGCTGAGAATCCAAGTTTCTTCCTAGGAGATAAATATGCCATAACAACGGGAAAAACCTCATCTGTGCAAGACATTAAAGTGGAACTTTTGTGGGACTTGAAGAGGCTCAGAAAAATTGCCTGTGCCTTCCCTCTCCATAGACAAGATTTATGTCTGCACAAGTTTGTAACCAGGCTTTTTAACCGTCCTATCAGCTTTTGCTGTGGTTGATTTTGGACAACCAATGAATATGAATGTATTGAACACCAATGATAATGTCTAAATATAGACCTTAGGCATCCAGGTACAAATTTGAAAATGGTCCCTTATTACAAAATTCAATAGGGGCTGTCCTTCAAAACTGGTGTATTTATAAGTAAGACATGAGTGCTGACATTATCCTGTCAGCTCTGTAGCAGTGCAGTAGGTGTTGTCTGATGCTTGTGACCTTTCTGTAATCAGGTGACATTCAGGAACTCTACGATACTAAGTTAGCTCCTGGACATGCAGCAGCTTTTTCAGATGATTGTGATCTGCCTTCTACACATGAAATGGTTAGAAGTGTAGGGATGCAGGTAAGATGCCATTCTGTAATTCTAATAATGAATGTGTTTGCCCATAAGTGTTAAGATGATTTTATGTGTTTTCCCCAAAGTGAAAGTTTTTTTTGTGTGTGTGTGTTTATATATATATGTATATATATATGTGTGTGTATATATATATATGGCTTTGTAATAATTGTACAGGTAATTAAGGACTTTTTTTAGTGGTACAATTGTGGTGCTACCAAAAGACAAACATAGCGAGAGAAAAGCCTTATCAAACTTCCATGGTACAATATTGTGGAAAAAGTAATTTAATATCTGGAGGTATCCTGCCTTACAGCCCTGTCATACAGAACACGTGACAGGTAACCACCATCTAGAAACTCATCTTTGGGAGAGTATATTTAGTCTCCTTCTCAGTGAGAGTGAGGTGCATTTACATGTATCTTTACAGAGATTCATAGGGGATGAACATACTGTTTTTTATTTCTTAGAACACATACATGGGATTCCTGGACTACAGAAAGCAAGCCATTAGAGATCTTGGCATCAGCCCCAGCACCTGCTCCTTTAATCCTGGAGTAATTGTTGCTAACATGACTGAATGGAAACATCAGCGGATTACAAAGCAGTTGGAAAAGTGGATGCAGAGAAATGTAGAGTATGTGTAGAAATCTAGCCTTGCACTTTACTTTTAATACTTGTTTTACAGTTTTACTTTCCATTTAAAAGCTCTTACAGGTTTGTTTTTTTTTTAACTCTAAGCAGTCCTTCTTTTGCGATCTTGTCAGGTAAAATAACTCATATTCCAGCATTTCCATCTGTTTAAATCTGACTAATTCTGAACCAGGAAATGGCCACTTGAAATTTTTGTCTTGTGCTCAATCACAAACCACACTTAATCCGGAGGGACATTGAGAACATGTGGTTCTCATTTTGGGTGACCAACTTAGCCTGGGATGAAGCCACTGAATGATCTTCCCTTCCTGAGGCTAGCTTAAAGAAGGAGTATTTCTTTCTTGCCAGATACTTATTACAAAAGGCAGAAAATTAAAAATAGATTCCTTGGGGTTTTGAAGATATTCTTTTATTTTTCCTTTTGCAGGGAAAACCTCTATAGCAGCACCCTTGGGGGAGGTGTGGCAACCTCCCCAATGCTGATTGTATTTCATGGAAAATATTCCTCTATTAATCCCATGTGGCACATAAGGCATCTTGGTAAGCTTAATTTCTCACTGTTTGCAAGTTGAAATTAAGGTGAGCTTGTGAGATTCCACCGCAAGACCTTAGATGACTTTACCTCATGTACCACTTACATGGAAAGAATATATGAAATGTCTGAATATAGTGAGACTGAAAAAATTCAGTCTCTTCTAGGTGCAGTGGAAGAAAAGGGAAGGTCTGGCAGTGTTTGTTGTCAACATTTTGGAGGATGTAGTTACCTTTCACCTGGGAGTGATGAATTATCCTAGGAAAAACATAAAGGGATTGTTTTTAATCTCAGCTATGACAAGATGTTAAAGTGTTGAGAGAGGAAACTTGCTGAGATTTTTTTGCTGATGCAGCATAAGAGGCATCAAGCTGAAAAAATCTGCTGTATCATACAACTAGTTGTAGAGTAGCATGAAATCATACACATCAGATTTCTGAAAAAAGTCACCCGAATTTAACTCACTCAACAGTGTCTTCCACTATCAAAACCAGTATTTTTCAGATTTTTTTTTTAATCTACCCACACAGGTTGGAGTCCTGATGCCCGTTACTCAGAGCAATTTCTTCAAGAAGCTAAATTACTTCACTGGAATGGGAGATACAAACCTTGGGACTACCCCAGTGTCCACACTGATCTCTGGGAAAACTGGTTTATTCCTGACCCTTCAGGGAAGTTCAAATTAACTCGTCCTGACAGCTGATACTGAAATACTGCATAACGTAGGGTATGGGATGCATTTAATAGTTTGAGATTAATTGATTTTAGAAAATAAAGTATTTGTTAAAAATACAAATAACTGACCATCTGTTTTGTGTGCTTGCGGCAGGTGAGAGAGGCTGGAGTAACCAGTACACAGTTCAGATTATCCTGACTTTCATGTAAGGTGAGGAAACACGTTTACTTGACAATGAAGTATTTTCATTACACACAGAGGTGAAATTCAGTGCCAGATGGAGTGCTTTAATTTAAGGTCTCTCCAAGTAATATTCCAATGTCTTCTGGTAGGAAAAAATCTACACAGGAGAGAGCTGCAGTGCTATGTACAAGAAGTGTTTAGTTATCTTACCCACATTAAAGATCCTGAATTAAAAACCTGGGTATGTGTTACTGAGTTCTGTTGTGTGGTGACTGTTTTGTGGCATCTCTGCGTATAACACATCCTGTAGTGCACTTAGCAAGATGCAAAATACATTCCAATACACTGCAGTACAATTCCTGATTTTATTGTGAAACACTGATATATTTAAGACAGATTAAGAACTTCTGTATCACTGTAACAAAAAGAGCACCAGTTTTGAGGGAGGACACAGAATTGCAGTATTTAGTGGAATGGTCATTGTATAGTCCACTGTATTTTATACTCCGACAACCAAGTGAATGATTCCATTAAGGAAGAGACCTTTCCCTTCCAATCAAACAGGATAGCCTTTCAGGAGTAACATCCTACTCTGCTACATACTCAGCAGTGCTAATTTCATGCTTCTAATTTTGTTGAAAATAAAATTGAATTGTAACAAATCCCTGATGCAAGATACTTTGAGCACCTGCAGGAAAAACATACATGTAAACAGCAATACATGATACAGTACACTTTAAATAACAGACAAGTCCTATACCTTTCTGACAATATGTGGAACAGCTTTATACTGCAGCTAATAAACACAATCAGAATCATAATGCACACTCACTCAATTGAAGACTCTCAGAATTAAGCCACATAATTTTGGAAGAAACTGTAAACATCATGCCTGCCTCACAACAGGTTGACAGTGTGTGATCTCTGTAAGACGTGTTACAACAGGATTAGAACCTACACTGACCAGTTATACATAACTGACGTTATACACAACTGACAACTGTCACTAGCTGTGAAGAGAGGATAAATCACACTGGTACAGGAATCTCTGACCAGCATGGAGTGTGGAGATACTTTTTGTGTCTGTTTTCAAGTATGTGAAGCACCAAATGTCATAAGATTATCAAAACTTTAGTGTTTTGATCAGCTTATTGCTTTTACTTCATTTTTTTCCTCACATGATAAAAGAAAGAAGATGAGAGGCACCAGGATGAAATTCTTTTTTTTCTCAGTCACTAATATTGGTCAAACGTGTATCATTTAGGCAAGTTCCTCAGAAGAGCCAAAAATGTATATCATTTAGGCAAGTTCCTCAGAAGAGAGTTATAGTTTCTACAGATAACTTCTTATTCATTGAACAGCTGTCCCTGTATTCAACTCAGTGTTTTTAACTTTTAAGTGGGATAAAGGGAAAACCCTTTAAGGTACTATAGATTAAAGAGAGCTTAATGTTAAAAACTACTAAACTGCAAATCGATTTCACCCTGTGCTAATTGTACATGATGTAAATAACATTGCTGTATGTGACTTTTAAAAAGAGAATGCAGTCTTTCAATTCTCTGTCTCATTCAAAGGGGTTATCTCCAGCTAAAGGTCGGGTGAAAGGACTAACTTCATGGAAATGAGGGAGTTTAAATACCAGAGAATTCAAGAACTACCACTGCTGTTTGTTTTTGCTTTTTAAAAAAGCAATTCCAGTTCCTTACATTGGAATTTAGTGGGGGGGAAAGATGGAGTGGGAGAGAAACGTTATCCTAAGAGAGCTCAGCAGAACTTGTGTCCTGTGTGACACAAGTTTTCCTCTCCAGTGTTGTGACATGAGATGATGTCTTCACTCTCTTTATCCTCAATTATGTTACACTCACTGAACAGACAGCTCTCTCGTCCCACCCAGAAGACAGCACTCACAGCTGCAGAACACAACTTTCTACACTTTTTAAGACGGTGAAAGGCAGGTTTAAAAAGCACCATTTTCCTAACTGTGCATGATTAAAGACACTGCTTCACACAAGGTAAGGGTACATTTTCCATTTGCCCCTCTGGATATAAAAGCATTAAGAGATACCCAAATATTGAGGCATCAGTAAAAAGTATATTGCTGCTGTTCCTACCACATTGCCATTTATGGAATAAAATTAACACCCCAAAGAAATTTTCACAAATGAGAAAGCAGTTTGTCAAAAACTGCAAGAAATGGTATACATTAAATATAAAGCTCATATACAAAAAAGGCCTAGCTTTTTTTAAAAAAGTTTGGACAGTTCCTTGAAATTACCTAGTTCATTGATTTCAGCCTACCACACACTTATTTTGGACTATAATAAAATAACTAGAGGGGATAAAACACTATTCAGATGCTTCAGTTGGAGAACTGAGGTACCAATCTTGATCACTGCATTAAAACTGCAGCAGGTGTGCACAGCTGAGAAGGAGCAGCTCCTACACGCTGCTCCCCTCCTCTTCCCGTGTCGTGCCAGCAGTGAACTCTGGAATCTGGTCTGCAAAGGACTGTGTCATCCACTGTCCATTAGGAACCTCACCAAAGGACGACCCTTCGCAGTACTGAGGATTGCTTCCTGCTGAACAAACAAAAATCACACCATTTTTAAAGGCAGTTGACACCCTGGGCTCTTTGTTGCCCAGCCCTGGCTGCAGACAGAATGCCTCAAGCACTTTACCAGTTCCATTTGAAGACAAGCTGCACTGGTCAGTGTCATATGGTGCACGGTCACAGTAAGCTCCTCCATATGCTGCTTCATAGCCTGGGTCATACTTTTCTTCTTTGACAGCCATCTTTTTAGCATCCTCTGCAGAAACAGAACAGCTCAAGCATTAATATTTAGAATAAAAATTATCAAAGAGCACTTTTATCAGAAAACATTTGAAAAATGGCCACAAATTCTAGAAGCTAATCCCTGCTCCCCTTAAAAAATTTAGGTTGTACTACAGGAATAGGCTGTAATTCTATACCACACAGTTTAGAGAATCACATCTCCTTCTCACCCATTAAAAATTCTTTATTTCTTTCTGCTTCGGAAACTGCTAGTATTTTATATTACATTACATTTTAGTGAAGTGTTAACAAAATAACAACAATACCTTGTGCAAGTTGCAAGTCAAACGTGTACTGCACCTCCTGGACCTCTGTGTTGGGTGCAATGCCTTTCAGTTGATCCCTTAAGTCTTTCAGCTTAATGTAATAATGAACTTTATCTTGTGCCCGAGGAAACTGAGCACATCTTGCACTGGACGATGGCATAACATAGCAGAGCTTGAGACAAAGAACAAGAGAAATTGCATTACTGATCCCCGAGCTATGAGTTAATACTCAGGGCATTCAGAACAACTTAACAGTTAAGCTCACTGTTTTAATTGTTTGTACAAACTTAAACTAATGCCACAGGTGGTCGTGGAATGGGTTAAAATGAGTTTTCATTTTTCTTGGCCAGCCATCTGTCTTGCCCTGAAGAGAGGGGCTGATTGCCAGCTGCTAAGTGAGCACAATTTTCACCAGTTATTTATGTGTTGCAGGAGAAGCAGTACCCATGTGTGTTACAAGAGAGCAGAGCACACTCCAGAGCTCCCTGAACAAGCAGAGCTCTGAGCCAGGGCATAGAGGAGTACGTGACAGCATGCATATAGCCCAAACCAGTGAGGGAGGCAGCACAAGTTAATTAGCCTGGCTTATTGGCCAAGTGCATCTGCATGAGGCACGCCAGGCTGTGAAACTTGTTAGTGTGGCTGGAGCCAGCTTCAGTGTTTCTATCTTTGTTAACAGCCCTAACTAAAGATATCAAGTTAGTTCAGGAAAAACAAACTGTATTCAATACTTCTTTACCATGCAGTCTTTATGAACAAGTAACATTAAAGGGAATTATTTTTCTTATCAATACATTTACTATAGAAGTCCTTAAGAGCTACCTAAGGAGCAAATACTTTATCCAATGATTCTTCAGGCTCTAATGGCAACACTTCCACTTTTAGAAAAAGGCAGCTGAAACTTGCAGCACTAGTAATTGAGGACAGAAATAAGAAAAACAATCCAAACTTTTGAAATTACAAGGTAATGAAGCTTTAGAATAAGCTACCTTGGCAAGTAGCGTAATTGCCTTTGCTTTAACTTGTTTATAAGAACACATTAAACAAATAAATTTCTAATGATACATAGCTGGTCTCCTGAGATATTTTCCAGCACTAGAGTTCTATGACTAATGCACTCTTCATCAAATTGCTTGTTTTATCTTAAGCATCCAATTTAACTTCAAATTGCAGATCAGCTTAAGGAGACTCAGTCTGATGGAAGTACTGGGACATGCCCAGATCCAGCAATGCTGAAGGGTTGCATGCACTGGCACAAGGATGGACTTGCTGTTCTTTCTCCCCCACTGTGGCATTGCATGGTCATGGTCAGTATCAAAATCCAGTAATACAAATACCCAGGGGATTGAACACAGGGGATCAGATGAAAATTATCATAAAAGCAGGCATGTGTTACTTCTATTTTACGTAGTCCTCAGGGAATGCACCAACCTGCTAACCATAACATACCATTTCTCAAAAGAAGTCTGCAAGTCTGAAGAACCTGCATTAAAGATGTGCCCAAAAACTGCGTCAATCTCCTTTCTCTATCTAAACAGAAACCTTTCACACATCTTGAACTCCAGTCAAACTGGTGTTATCCTAAGTGTGTGCAAGGCCTAAGCTTTCATTAGTTTTTAAATAATCAAAATGGAGTGCCCTAGTTTTGTTTCTCAGTCTCAATACTTACAGTTTCTGTATCTGGCACTTTGTGTGGCTGCAGCCCAAATTCCAAGTTCTTAACTTTAATTCCAAAAACTTCTTTACTAAAAATTTCATAAATACCTAAAATGAAAATATAGGGTAAGTGGAAAAAAAAAAAGCTACTGGCAGAAAAAAATTCATTTAAAAGTAAAAGTTCTCACATTTTCCATTAAAAGCTGCTATACGAGGTTTATACTTTTGTAACTTCTGCATCAGAATTCGCCCTCCTTCCCGAAACTCTTTGCTAGAAGACAAAGTACTTAAAATTATAATCACAACTATTAATCCATTAACAAGCCTGATATTTCCCTTTATTGTCTTACCTGGAGAGGTCTTTGCTTCCAGGTGTTGTCCTTTCAACCATGTTTGTAAATCCAATCCCATATTTATGTGGCAAGGTGTGGTCATCCATGTGGTTCAGCTGTTCATTACTTAGACCAGACATGAACAGACATTTCCCTGTGAAGTTGGAAGACAGACATGCATTTGCCTTTTTCCAAGGAAAAGAAAACAGAACCAAAAAATTCCACTCAACTATTGGAGTACTGGAATGCTAAAGGAAGAATCTATTTTAAAAAAGTATCAGTTAGTTTGGGAAGACTACTGCCCTATCCAGAAAGTTTTAAAATAGCCAGTATTACTTTACCTCCTCCAAGAGGGCAGAAAGGAATTCCTTATCACAATCCTGCAAATCAGTCTTTTATTCTGAAAGCTCAGTACAGAGCTTTAGATTTTGTGATTAATTTAAGGAGTAATCAATATGGATTTGGGAGGAAAGACAGTGGCAAATACAATGTGTCAGCTTTTTTTGACAATCTTGCCATTGCTTCTCCTTGCTCTGGACCTCTCTGACAGAACCCACTATCTTGAACTCATATTTAGCATATAAAAATCCCTCTCTGGAAAAAAAAAAACCAAAAACACCAAAACCAAAAAACCCAACCAACCAAAACCCAGGAGAAAAACAAAAACCAAACTAGTTTAATTAAAATGCCACAAGTTCTAACAAAGCTCTCTAAAAGCTAAAAGAAGAAAGGAAAACAAAAACGTACAAAAATGGTTTCCAGGTCCTGGGTAATGATGTCCTTTGTAAGCTGCCATCAGGCCAGGGTTTATGCCAATCTACAAAGATACCAGTCCATTTTAACAATGACAACATGGCTTGCTAGTCAAGAATGTAATCAAGTTATAGTAAGAATGCTTATTCAATTCTAAGTTACTGTTAATAAACAAAAATGTATTAACGGCACCTTCCATCATTATATTAAAAAAGCTGACAATTTTGCAGCAGTGCCTTGTTTAGATGATGTGAACGGCTCAGAGGGCACAGAGCTTCCAGGAAATAAAGCACTGAGTCATGGGCTCTCATGAATCTGTACTAAACAACAGCCTTAGATTTCTCAGAAATTAGGACTAAGTGACTACGGCTTTAACAGAAAATGCAAAGCAGTTCTACACACAGGAAAGAGTTGATGTACTTTATCTTGCAAGATCTTGCCATATAAGCAATTTGGTGAATAAACAGAAAGAATGTAAATCATAACAAGTAATACAAGACTTTTCTACCTAATCTTGTAACTTGAATTACTCACTATCACAATGTCCAGATCAAAGGTCAAAATATCAGGCAAAGTCTTGGTCAGAAGTTCAGCTTCAGATACACCATTAAAACGGTCCACTTTTCTTTTGACTTTAAAAGTATCTGTGATCTTTTCTTGTTTGCCTTTTGACTTGGCTGGTTTTTCTTTTTTAGCAGCAGGCTTTTTGGGTTGCTTTGGCTCAGTTGCTTTGGCTTTCCTTTTCCTTCCCCCTTTTTTAACTTCTGAAACACACAACAAATATTCTTTTTGTACATTTCCAATGTTGCAGTGTGGATATTCAAATAGATTCAGTTGAATGTGTGGACACAGAGAGAAATCGAAGAGGTAAATTTACCTTCAAAATTCATTAATTTAAGCAACACACCTGAAGCTTTCTCATCTTCTGGCTCTTAAAAGTTTAGAGAGTCAAGCAGCACAGGCACTGGCCATGACATGACCACCCAGAGATTGCTCTCTCTCTCTCTCTCTCTATGTTCATTAATAATGTTGAGCTGTAGAACAGTGTCACTTTCCAGCAGTTAGTATTTGTTTAAATAAGCCACACTAAACAAAATAATTCTTAGTAACCAGTTCCCTAATTGTGAATACTATAAAAACTAAGCAACCATTCAAACAAAAATATTTCAAATAAATTATATTGTACTTCTCATGCAGAAAGTTAAAACAATTAGGTATTTTGAAGCCAGAATATTAAAAAAACTTTCTCTAACACAGTATTAAAACCCATGACTTCGGCTAAAATATTGCATTTACTTATTGAAAAAAAAATCTGCTTTTCTTGGAACAAGATAATTATGTGAGACTGAACAATGTGCATACATTCACATGAGTTTACTTCCTGTCTTTTTACTTGTCTGTTAGAACACATTTCTTAAAGAATACAATTAATCAATACTTCTGCAGTGAGCATCAAGAAAAGGAAATCCAATAGGTCCAAGGAAGCAGTTTAAGAGCAATATTTTTTCCCCAGTTAATCACTCTCACTTCAGCTCACTAGCACAGCCCAGTCAAACTACCCTTTGGAGGCTCCTGAGCAATGTTTGGTTCTGGAATGCCCTCTAGAGTCGGCTGCTCAGTCATCATTTCCATGTTGGGCACCGCAGTCATCATCTGATGGAATGGAAATGAGTAAAACGCTTGAGCTTGCTGAAGATATGCGTAGTATCTTAGAGACAGAAAAAGAGAGAAGTAATTTATCAACAGTTTAGCAACTTATTGATGTACCAAACAGAAAGTAAACATCAAACTTTATCAAGGCTGGCATGTACTGCACTTACATTGTCTGATGACTCTGTTAACAAGGCACTAAATTATCCACACCTTTGAAGCAGTCTGGCTGCTTAGCTGGTATCATTTAACCCCAACATTAACAGCACAGTTCTCTTGTGAGTGCCATGATGTGAAATTAAGAGTAGAGCTTTTATATGTATATATTTTTTTTTTGTAAAATCACTGTAGCACACTTTTCCAAATCAAACTGTCTATCAAACAGACCAACAATTTACAATGCGTGTTGAGCTAAAGCTCTCTGTCTCTGGACTTCCAAAAGTTTCCTAAATTTTAGAACTTTTTAATGTGGCGTCAGTTGCTTAATCTGGAATCATTCAGGACTATAAAGCATTAAGAATACACACAGCATTTGCTGCTGTGTAGACTATTAAACAGCTTTAACAAATTGTGCAGCAGATGTTGTCCTGCTATCACACACTGGATCTCAACACAAGTATTGCACTTATTCTACATGGAAGTGTTCCTACACACAGAGATTCTATGCATAAAGACATTTTTCCATAGACAGCTCTCTCCGTCCACACATTTATTAGTCATATACAGCCCTCACACCCATTTCTGCTTCATTCTGTCACTCCCTTCTACCTACGCAGCCACCTTCTTGCCCATAGCTTCTACTGCCTCACAAATACATAGCAAGGACTTGGTGAACAGCAGATTTTCAGGAAATAATTTAATCATCTCAGAGCTATAATTAAAAACGCAATATAATTTTTAGATATAGAGATACTTGTCCAGAAGGCCAATGGCATCCTGTATTAGCAATAGTGTGGCCAGCATGACCAGGGCAGGGATTGTCCCCCTGGACTTTGCACTGCTGAGGCCACATCTTGAGCCCTGTGTTCAGTTTTGGGCCTTTTACTACAGGAAGGTGCTGGAGCATGTCCAGAGAAGGGCAACAGTTCTGGGGAAAGCTCTGGAGCAGCTGAGGGAGCTGAGGGTCTTTACCCTGGAGAAAAGGAAGCTCAGGAGTGACCTTGTCACTCTACAACCACCTGAAAAGAGGTTGAAGCTGATCTTGTCACTCAAGCAACAAGTGACAACACAAGGGGAAATTACCCCTTGTGCCAGGGGAGGTTTATATTGGATATTAGGACAAATTTTTTCATGGAAAGGGTTTTTAACTATTGGAATTGGTTGCCCAGAGAACTACCTGAGTCACCACACTAGAGATATTTAAAAGATGTTGTAAATGTGTAAATTTATGGACAGGGTTTAGTGGTGGGCTGGGCAGTGCTGGGTAAATGGCTGAATTCGATGACCTTAGAGGTCTTATCCAACCTAAATGATTCTGATTTTAAATTTCTCAAAAGAAGGGAGCATTCCCTACTTCACACTGGGTTTTTAAGAAACCCACTGTAAATCAGTTTTATGCAAGAAGAACCCACAGTCTTGTGATCAAGACACTAATTTTAACCCAAATATCCATCCTGAAACAAGGAGAATAAATATGAACATAGCTCTGTCAGATTCCCAGAGAAGTTGCCTAACAAAGCTATAGGAGATTTTCTGAGTACAGGGAATACCTCAAACCCTCTGCTGAAGAGTTCCACTTACATAAAATACTTGTGCAGTTAATGAACCCAACAAAACTGATTTTCAGATTTGTATTGAGAAACTAAGACATGCAGAATCCAGTTCATAATGCAATAAAAGCTTAATCATACAGACCAGAACAGAGCAAGTAAGAAAAATGTGAAAGCATCTAACCTAAGACCAGATATCTTTTTGTAATAGACCTTCTTATTTTATGTGTACATAAAGTCTTATTCTAGCAAAAGGAATAAAATTCCTCTTGAACAGAGAAAAAAATTTCATCATACCACAAACAAGTTCTCTAACCACTTGCTAATGAGATGAAAGTGTAGTTTTACCCCTACCTCTAAGTTTCCCATATATTTTAGGCCAGACTTCTTGCGTGGGTTCTGAAATACTTTTTTTTCCCTATTTGTTATTGATGTGTATATATTACAGAACATTGAAATAAGTACTTTCAGTATCACGAGGAAAAGGTAGAGATTTGTTCCTCTCCCCTCCCTTCAGTTCATTATTTTTTCCTCTCCCCATCCCCTCCCCCCATCCATTCATGCTAAAAACAAAGGGAAAAAAAAGAAAAATGTAAAGAAAAATACATGTTCACTGGAACAAAACCCGGTATTACGTAATTTTCAAATCCCCTCTGCAGTGACAGAGACGCGATCGTGCCCTACGCTGCCCAGGGCCGCCACGGGCCCGGGAGCCCCGGAGCCCCGGGAGCGCCTTCCCTCCCTCTTTGTGCCCAGGGGAAGGGGAGGGAGGCGGCCGCCACAGCGCGACCCCGGCTTCCCGTGTGATGCGGGGAAGGCGGAGAAGGACAGCCGGCGATGCCAGCGCGAGGCCGAGCGCGGCTGCGGGCGGGCGCCCGCGGTACCTGCCGAGCTCCGGGCCGTCCATGCTGGCCCGCCC